>JAYESA010000495.1:122500-125000 GCA_036927795.1 Iris macrosiphon
CTCCCCCCTCTGGCAGCCATGGCTTGGCTTTCCTCTGCTAATCCGGCGAGTTTAGCTACTGGTTCTTCTCCGGCGACAGGTCAGTTCAATCCGGCGGTGGCTTTTTCTGGTTCGTCGACAGTGGTCGACTTCTTCCCGGTGACTGGAGTCTCTCCTCCGGCTGGGACCGAGCTCCCTCTCTCTGGCTCAGCTCCTCCGGCTGCAGTGGAGATTTCAAGCCGCCTCCCTCCCGAGGTGATTTCCTCTCCTCCGGCGACTGGAGTTCCTTCTCCGGCGACTGGAGGCCCCCCTCCGGCGAGCCCTTGGGCCGCGGGTCGACGTCCCACCGGTCATTTCCCTGCTCCCCCTGGGGAAACGTGGGGACAGCTGTCCCCGGTTTTCAAAACCTGGCGGTCAACTTCCCCAGCTCACTTACAGGTGGGCCCTCCTTCAGCCAGAGACTGGGTCACACTCCCTGTGACCGTTGGGGAGGCTTCTGCTCCTGCTCACTTACAGGTGGGCCATCCTCTGAGCAGAGAAGGTTCTGCTCCACATTCCCTTCCTGCTCACTTACAAGTGGGCCATCCTCCGGGCAATGTAGGAAACATTCCTACATTTCACTCTGCTCACTGCCAAGTGGGCCACCCTTCAGTCATCCAGCTGGAGGGAACTTATCCAGCTCACCAGGCAGTCAATGGTCTTCACCCGCCAGCTCACCCTGAAGTCAATGGTCAACTCACTCCACCTCACATTTCTCCTGCTCTGCTGGAAGTCAACGGTCACAGATCAGCAACTTACTCTTTGGTCAATGAAGACTCTGTTGGCTTTCCCCCTGGGCTACGTCTGCATGGGAAAGCTTCCTTGGTTGCACCCTCTCTCACGTCGACTAGGAAGGACACGGCAGCAACCGGAGCTTCAGCCACCACCTCCGGTTTGGTCCTCCCTCCTCCCCAACCATCTCTAACCACGGTGGCTAGGCAGAATCCGGCGGCTCCCGGTGCCTCAGTCACCCCCCCGGCACTGGTAACTCCTTCCCTCCAATCTCCTCCTGCCAACTTCCCCACGTTGGAGAATGCTGGAACTACTTCATCCTCCCCGAGCAATATACTTCCTGGGAAATCATTTCTGCAAGCTCTCCGCCCTACTACCTCGAAGAACTCTGTATTCCTTGATGTTCAATTGGAGGAACATCCCCCCCATTCTGCAGTTGACGTCGAAGACATCAGAGTTTCTTTCTCGCCTTCAGAGATGTCGGCCATGGAAGCTCAATTCCAATACACTCTGATTCTGAAGTTCTCATCGGGCTGTCCTAAATTCCCAAAGGTTAGAGCAGCTATTCTCAGCTGGGGTCTCTCGTGCGACTATTCCCTGGCCCCGATGGACCCGCGGCACATCGTTCTCCACCTCACGAATGCTGGGGATCACCTGAAAGTCTGGACAAAAGGCTTGGGATCCATTGAATCGGCTCCCTTCAGAATCCTAAAGTGGTCATCCTCCTTCAACCCGAGGGAAGAACCCTCGCTGGCAGCAGTTTGGGTGAAGCTTCCCAATCCAAACCTTCTGTGCTTCATTCCAGCAGTCATCCGAAGGCTGGCAAATTCTTTTGGCAGGTTCCTCTCGATGGCCGAGGAAACGCGGGAATTCGCCAATGCCCATTACGTCAAATTCTGTGTGGAAGTGGACCTCGCCAAGCCCCTTCCAAATTCCATCACTATAACCACAGGCGACAAAGGGGGTTACACCCAAATGATTTCATACATCACCAACACCAGATACTGCAACCACTGCCAACTTCAGGGACACGACCGATCAGTCTGCTTCAGAGCCAATCCGGAGTTGAAGAAGCTACCTCGTCTGAACCCTCCTTCAACAGCTCTCCCCCATCCCCGGGCTGCTCCTAACCAACATCTAAGGTTCACTGCCAGTAGTGAACTCTCTGGGAAGGTGACTGCGTCCAAGCCCTCCCCGACCAAAACTTCAGGTTCACGGTCAGAACAGTCTTTCCGTAAGGCTGCACCTCTGCCCACCTCTAATGCCTTCCATTTCTTGGGTGAAGAAGAAGTCCTGGACAACTATAAGGAGCTTCAAGAGGCTGAGCTTCCAGAGGCAGTGGCCTCCCCCATTGGCCCCTTCGGGCAACAGCAGATGGGAGGTCCATCCGGTCATTCCTCCCCCCCTCCCTCTAGAGTCGAGCATGCCCCAACTACTGACTCTATTTCTCCCAAGCATCCCTCTCAGTTCTCATCGATTCTGAACGCGGGGGTCCCTATTCAGGGGGCAGCTGCCCTTGGCCCCGAGCTACGGACCAGCATCCAGGGGGATGCTTCAGAGCCCTCCCTGCAGAACACGAGGTACACAGGGAATCTCCAACCTGAGGTGCCCCACTCGGCAACCACCCTCCGGAAATGCTCTCAGGGGGAAGCTTCACAACCTGCTCTTCCGGTTTCAGCACCTGCTCTTGGGGAAGTTTCACCTAATGATATGCAGGCTTCTCTTGGGGAAGCTTCACCACCAGATTCTC
>JAYESA010000496.1:0-47500 GCA_036927795.1 Iris macrosiphon
GTCCCTAAAATTCTAGGTCAAACCGAGCTCATTAAGCTACTAAACTCACAAACTCGCCTCCTCGAGGTACCGGGATACCCTCGGTATCCGATACCTCGCCCTAGGCCACGCACCCCGCCTAAAACCGCTAAAACCTATGCTAGCACGCGTAAATATATATATATATAAGCATATAAAAATTACTCCAATACTATTCCTAGGCCAATGCTCAAATACCCCGCTCGAAACTCAATACCTTAGATATCTCAAGGTATTGAGATACCGCTCTCAAACCCCTCTAACTAGTTATTAGGCTAATAAATATACTCCTAGTTATTAATCTAAGCTAGAAAATATATATATCTATCATATATTTACATATCTAAGTACCTATGTACATATATATATAGATATCCACACACATATACATATACCCATTTACCTTACCCAACACATAAATATATATATATATATATTACTATCTAGATATCCATAGGTATGTATATAACTATATGTATATAGATATCTATACCTTAGATAGATAACAACCTATCTATACATAGATATTTCTATCTATCCAACTACCTATCTATCTATCTATCTATCTATCTAAGTACCTATTTAATCTAACTAGCTATCTATCTATCAACTAATCTATCTAACAATCTATATGTATAGCTAACTATATATATATATATATATATATATATATATATATATATATATATATATCACTCTCTCTCTCCCTCACTAGCTACTGCGAATGCTGCTGCTGCTCTAGCTCAAACTGCTGCTGCTGCTGGCCTGTGCTTGCTGCTGGTGCCTGTGCTTCATATTGCTGCTGCTGCTGCTCCTTTTTGCTGCTGTTGTGCTGCTGCTGCAGTGCAGCAGCAGCTGCTGCTACTGCCTTGCTATTTCACCCCCCCCTCCTTCTCACAAACACACACACACACACTCCTATATATATATATATATATATATATATATATACACTATATATATATATATATATATATATATATATATATATATATATATATATATATATATATATATATATATATATATATACAAACATACATATATCTCTAGATATATATACAACTAGCTATATATATATATATATACACACTTATATATACACACTTATATATATACTCTAACACACACACTCACAAACACTAATACACACACACACTTAAACACATATCAACACACACACACATATAAATATATATATATATATATATATATATATCAACACCTATATATATATATATATACACACACTCTCAAATATATATATACACATACACATTTATACGTATATATATATACAGACATACACATACACATACACAAGCACACCTATACATATACATATATATATATATACACATAGACATAGACATATACATACACAAGCATATAGATATAAATACACACATATATATAAATATATATACATATATATAGACACACATACATATATATATATATAGACACTTATACCCAAACACCACACAACGCACACAACACACAAATAACACGCCCCACTCACGCCCAATGACCCCGACACTCACAAATATCCATAAATATATAAAATATAATCCGAGAATTCTAGCACACACTCCCCGATGCTAACCTAACGCACGCACAAGCCCGAAACTAGAAAACCAAGTCGAAATGGCCGTTCGGTCATTTCGACGAACACGCGGTGTGCGGTTCGGAAAACCTCCTGAAACGCACACCAAACGAACTCAGAATCGGCCCAAAATTTACCCACGGGTTCTAAACGATGCGTAGATCCTATAAAAAGTGCTACCGTATCGATTTTAGGCCCGTGGCAGAAACGTGCATGCACTTAGAATCGGCGACGACGAAAACCCCCAAATTCGCCCGAAATGCCTATTTCTCCGCGACACGGCTTCCCGTGTCCGAACGGAGACACGCTCTCACCCTCAAGACACCCGACAACGTCTACCTAGGTCTGTCTAACCTAGGGCATCACCTAAAATTGGACCAAATTCGGATTCCACCCGAAATCGACACAAAATCTAATGTCAAAGTCTCTAAACTCAACCAAACTAGTTCCAACTTCCTCCCACGGGTAGGCTTAGGGTATAGGAAGGTTCTAAAACACTAATTACACTACATAAAAGTAATTAGCAAGGGAAAAGTTAGGGTTTACCTCTTGGAAGTTGGAATCCCAAGGCCAAAGTCTCCGATCTACTTGAAATCACCTCCCTCAAGCTCCAAGCCCCCAAATCTAGCCTCCACACTAAATTTAGGCTCCACACACCTAGGTTAGGGAAAATGCAAGGTGAGGGTTAGCATAAAGAAGAAGGAATGGAAGAAAGAAGGAAGAAAAAGGAAGGGGAACTTACTTTGGAAGAGGAAGGAAGAAGAAAGAAGAAGTGGAGAAGAAGAAGAAGTAAAGAATATGAAGAGGGGGGCTGTGCTTGCTGTGATCGGGTGGGGGGCTGCTGTGTTCTCACGGAAATGGGTAGGTAGGGGCCGGCCACACATAATAAAGGGGTTTACATAGAGTCCAAATGACCAAAATGCCCTCCTAACTTGGGTTTTGGGTTTCGGGGTTCCAAAAGCACTCAAACTAACTCCAAATCTCTCCAACTAATCCACTAAAATATAATAAATATTTCTAAGCCCCAAAATAATCCTCACAAGGGTGTTGGTCGGGTCGGACATGGGTCCACTAGGGTCTGACATGGGTCCAGGCTAGCCAAAACCCTAAAACAATCATTAAAAAATAATACAATCACTAAATAAATATAAATATAATTAATTAAATATAATTCATAATTTACAAAATAAAAATAAAAATAAAAAATAACCCTATTTTCTAGAATCGGGTAGTGATATCTAGTATACCAAGAGGATGAGGTGGTCATGCCTCAACTTGCATATATGAGTTCGGCTGGTGTTGATGGTATGGGGGTTGACGTTACCGTGGAGGGTGATAGAGTTGACGAAGAGATTGAGATAAAAAAATTATCTCATATAGAGGAGAACTCTGATATGGAGGTATCGAGCGATGAACAATAATTAGAAGATGAAGGTGATAGTGATAGTGATAGTAATAGTGATAGTGATAGTGATAGTAGAAGTAAAAATAAAAATGAAGTAGAAGATGAAGACGATTCGGAAAATAATTCGGAAGACGATGACGATTCAGAAGATGAAGAAGATTAGTACGTACATACATATGCATTAGCTTAGATATTTATTTAATTATTTTATGACACGATTATTATTTATTTTATCATCACACTAGTATTTACTTATTTTACCACACCATTACTTTATGATTATCTGATTGATGACACCATTTTTTTTATTTGCTACATATTTACCTATAGTATGGCAGGACGAGGACGAGGATGACGATGACGACAATTTCAGAGAGGATCATCTTCTCAGCATCCTCCATCCACTACGCATGCTATCCCAGATTCTCGTACACGTCCAGAGGACGAGTTCGTAGATGCGGCAGATGGTTTATCCCTGCAATATACTCGTTCTTCAGTAGGAGGAGCTACTCCATCTCCCGGATTGCCATCAGCTGCTACCCATTTTTTTACTCGAGCCACTATCGGCACTACTACACCGGCTACTCCACCAGTTGCTCCTATAGGAGCAAATCCATTTCCAGGCATTCTTGTGGACAACGGAGTATATGTCCGCCGTCCAGGATTTGCAGACCCTCCTACTCTACCAGAGCGGCCAGCCAATATCTGTCGTCCCAAGCTATGGAACGATGGAGCGACGTAAGCATTTATTTGTCAATTCACACATTTATTTTATAGTTTTTATTATAATTGTATATTGTCTACTTATTTCAGATCCTTCCCGACCAAGGCTGGAAATGATCTGGGGGAGATCATGCGGGGCTACTTTGATGGCCCTTATATCAACTTCAGTGATATCCTGCTCGATCGACGATTCACTTGGTTGGAGAAGCTCGGGGTATGTATATGAATTTTATTTATAATAATATATTTTTTTTATTATAATGATAAAAAATATTTTTCTAATTTGCAGAGGTTGTACTGGTGGCCGGATCATAGAGATAGTGATATTTGGAAGTGCTACAAGACCATCGCCAGTAAGAGATTGAGAGATATAATCAATGACCAGAAGGCGCTAGCGTCACTTGGACCGGATCACCACAAGGAGTGGCTGAAGGCGGAGTACTGGAAGGAGATGAAGAAGAAGATGGACACCCCGGCCTACAAGGCCAAGTGCGAGAAGGCGAAGGCTGTCCGTGCTAAGGGTGGTATCCATACTGGTGGATCCATTCTAACTGTCGAGTATTTTCGGCGGATGGTTAGTATTAAAAAAATTTGCTATATCAATTTTTTTGTAATTCTAATTTTTTGCTTATTTATTAATTGCTTAATTTTACAGTGCGATGAGGCCGCAGAGCCGGGGAAGACCCCAAGACCGTCGACTTTCCAGCAATCTTCCAGCGGACCCACAAAAGAAAGAAGGATGGGAAGCTCGTAGATGAGCGGGCCGCCAAAGCATATGTAAGTTGTCTTTATAAAATTTTATCAATTTAATTAGATTATTTTTATAATTTAATTAGATTCTAGATTTTTAGGTCAAAACAGTCAACTCTAGGTCATTCAATTTCAAAAATACTAAGAAACAACACTGTAAATACTTAAAATTATAATTTTATTCAATTTACTTTAAACCTCATAGGAATGGTCCGATACCGATTCTGATTCCGATTTTGATACTTTGAACCTTGGTTAATATCCTATTTTAAGATATCATGAAAATCAAATATAGCAAATATAACTCAAATTATATACAGATACTATGATATCTAGTATCTAATATGATACTCTAACCAAAATCAAATATAGCACATATAACTCTAAAATCCTTAACTCTAAACATATTTATATAAATAAATATAGGAGACGTATGAGACGTTAGAGGGGGGGCACTGAGAACAATACGCCGACTGAGAGAAACGATCGGTGGATACAAGCTATCAGGAGAGGAAAATGCGGCAGCGTGTATGGTACTGGATCGTTGGCATCAATGTCGTCGGTTCTTTCCAGAGCTCCTCCGACGGCTACTCCAGCTCCATTAGTGCCCGGCTCCGACGTTCCTTCATGTGCGATATCTCTGGAGAAGCTAACGATGACTATGCATGAGCTACATGGGCTAGTCCGACAGTTGATAGACATTCGTGATGCTACAGCACCTGCTCCTCCGACGGCTACTACGACGGCTCCTCCGACGACTACTACATTGGGTCCTCCAGCTACTCCGACGGCTCCAGCTCCTCCGACGGCATAGATGGGTCCTCCATCTCTTTCGACGGCTCCTGCCACTACTCCGTCTGTCGTTTCTTCTGATGATCTACAGGATATCATCGCTATGGTTGGGGCGCAGTACATGGCTAGGAAACAGCCGTCGCCGCCTCCGACTCCACCGTCGACTTGATTAATTTTTTGAGTTTGTGGGATTTTTTTAGTTGGTTGTATTTTTTAACTTGATTGTATTTATTTGACATTGTGAGATTGTATAACAGTTATTTGTAGATGTTTGGATTACTCTAGTTTATTATTAATATGTGTACATGTTTGTGTGGATTTTATTAGTTTATGTGAAATTTGCTTGTGTAAAATTTATTTGTGTAAAAATTGGTGAATCTATAACAGGTATATGCTCAGCAGAAATAGATTTCTGGAAAAAATATTACCTTTACCGATGGACGAGCGACGTAATAGTGACAAAAAAATAGAAATTCTCAGGTCAGCGACGGATTTTCGACGAAAAATCTCAAGACAGTGACTACCCAGCGACAAAAAATTTTATCGGTAAAATTTCTGACACACAAATGTGCTAAACATGTATCAGAATCCGTTGCTACAATCCGTCGCTAATCCATCACGGAGAGTGACGGATTAGCGACGAACACTGTGAGCCCTGAATGTGCAAAACCTTCTGAAAAATTTGGCAAATTTTGGCTCACATAATCCGTCGGTAAGCAGTCAAAAAGTTTAGCAACGTAATTAGTACGTCGTTGATCCGTCGCTGGTTTTATGTCATCCAATCCGTCGCTAATTTGTCGATTGAGCGACGGACTAGCGACGAAATTTTCGTAGCGACGTTAGTTATTCTGACGGAATATTTTTGTCGCTAATTTATCGCTAAAAACAAATAGCGACGGAAAAATATATTTAGCGACGGATAATTTCGTCGCTAAAACAGTAAATTTTAGTAGTGAACCTACAGTAAAACAAGATTCGGGTGCTATCGTGGACATTGTGACCATTAGAAGAATATGATCCACAATTGAAAGATATGATCCAGAATCATCAGAATCTTCATCATAAGAATTTATTGTAGTATTGGAAGAGAGGAAAGAAAATTTATTGTGATAAATTTAAAAAAGTAAGCCATATTTATAAAATAAAAAAATTCGGGTGTCAAATTACCACCAATATCCTTAAAATATAGTTGTTATAGGAATATTTTGGTCATTTTAGCAAAATGACAAAAATTCTTAAAACGGTCAAAATGGATATATTTTTGGAGTATTTTGATCAAAATACCCCTTATGGTAATATAGCTGTTGGGAGGGATAATTTACCAAAATATCCCTATAATATTATTTGCATCCCCGTCCATCCCCATAATAGCATCCGTTGGATGTTGTTTAAGTCATGTAATCTTATATATATATATATATATATATATATATATATATATATATATATATATATATATAAGCCCTGCGGGAGGAGTGGTTTCCGTACCGGACCGGTCCAAACTGAGTTGACCAGGTCGGATGTGACAAATCTGATTTGACCTACATCTTTTACCGGGCCGGACTATCGACCTCCATTTTCAAATCCAATTCGAATCTGGATTTACTATAGACTAGACCATATCGGCCCATTGAACGGGCTCGAATCCGTCTATCTCGAAATTGATTAAATCGGACCCGGAACGAGTTTCGGACCGTCATTTCCATTAGACACCTAGAAATTTAGATTATATCTATATTATTTTTGTGTCGTTAATTAACCTAGCTCGGGATCATGGTTCAAGCATCTACAATAAAAGAAGGGAAGAAATTTGAAAAACATAATTTGGCAAAATAGAAGGATGTAAAATTATTGATAGACATTAATTTTAATTTTGCTGACAGAAGACACCAAGTAACATATATAATAATGCTTTGCTAAAATACAACCATCCATAGAACCCACAATCATCATACATAGAAACCCACAATCATCATACATAGAACCCATAATTTGATTTCGAGATCGTCTGTCTAGTCAGTAAGGTTATACCGTTTCTAACTGACCACAAGAGCTAGACGAGTTCAGTATATATATATGGACGGGATATTGTATCAAATTATTACAACAATTATTACACCAAGCAATCTCAACCACATTCATTTCAATCGTGTGGTTATAAATCATCCCATAAAGTAGTGTCACGTCAGCATCATTTTCAACCACACATTTTAAAAAAATGTGTGATTGAGAATGAATGGTGCCATAATTGTTACAATAATCATTGACACAATATCCCCTCCCATATATATATATATATATATATATATATATATATATATATATATATATATATATATATATATATATATATATATATATATATATATATATATTTGTTTTTTGTTTTATTTTTTTTGTGACTCTTTTCTTTCCCGCTCTCTCCATTCCCAACTCGTATGGACACTCTTCTCCATCAACCGCTCTCTGGTGGAGCACAAGGGATGAAGAAAATAGAGATTTGGAGATCGAAAAGTAATCAAGGAAGATGTCTCTCTATCCCCCTCATATATATATATATATATATATATATATATATATATATATATATATTGGGCGGATCGGGAACTCCATCGAAGCTCCGTCTCCCTGCACCATCGGATCGGGGAGTCCGCTTGGAGCCCGCGCTGATCCAACGGCCAAGGAAGCACGGGGCTCCCGATATATATATATATATATATATATATATATATATATATATATATATATATATATATATATATATATATATATATATATGGCTAATCGATTAAGTTTAACATTATGGTAATCGATCAATCACTACAGTATCTTCTACTTAATCTCAGCATTGTCCAGATATATAATATATGCTTCTGTATATTTTCTTGTTCATCTAATATGTACTTGCAGAAAGCAATAAGTAAGATAAGCAATGGACATATTCTATATGACGATGAGCCAAAGAAGGCATTATACCAACAGATTTTGTCCAACCGCCTACGACTTATCTGGAGCCTCGCACCCGGGGGTTCCGCTCCCGGTCAGCGGACGGGGGTCGAGGGGGCAGCGTCCCTCGTGGGGGTTCGGGGACGAAGCCACTGAAAGGTATTCAGATTTCCAGATCTGGTTATCTTTGGACAGCTGCCGTCAAAGAAAAAAATGTCTTCAAGTCAGTAGATGTTTCAGAAGTTTGGCGTTATAAGTGCTCTTGGTTTTATATGTAATTTGATATTTCTTTAAGTCAAGGATTGATTTAAGATGAGTCGCACTGGCAAATCAAAGTACCTATACCCAAATACCTAGTCCACACAAATAAACCAAAGAAACTATCCACCAAATTAGGCATTATTCATTAACAAAGTCTACCATACTTAGAAACCAAACTCGGGCCAAATTTATGTCGAACTCAGACCAAATTCGGCTACCCTTTTGGTATGAAATCAACCAGTTCAATAAGCTCCTGATTTTCTGGCCCAATGATTAAAAATTTGAATTAAACCACATCCGAATTTTGGCCGAATTCTGTTTGCCAATACCCTATAAATAGGATTAGATTTGCACATTCATACTCACTCAATCATTCTCAATCTTTCTATCCTATAGTGAGTAAACCCTCAGAGCCTAAACTTTCTTATCTCCAAGATCAACTCCCAGAATTCTAGTGCCAAGTGCGGTCTCGGTCTAGAAGTCTATAGAGTTGTAAAGATCTTGGTTGATCAAGTCCCTCTTCTGCGTGAAGTTGTGAGCCTTCGGATCAAAACTCGTGGTGTGTGAAGTTACGAGCCTTCAGATCAAAACTCGTGGTTGTAAGAAGTCGGCAAGCCTTCAAATCAAAGCTTGTGATTCACTATTGGTGATTATAGTGGATAAAAGTTTGAGCTTGAGTTCTCGGGACTGGACTAGTCCTCTCAGAGGGAAACCAGTATACATTGCGATGTTTCCGTTTGCTCTCTCTTACTCTTTCTCTTACTTTATTATATTGCATATACACTACTAGTTAATAACTGCCTTCACTCTGCTTAATTTTTAATTAGGTAGATTATTCTGCTGTACTCTATTCACCCCTATCTATAGTTGTCTTACGGTCCTTCATATATATATATATATATATATATATATATATATATATATATATATATATATATATATATATATATATATATATATATCGCATGAGCCTCTTGTCTATGGACGTTCTACTCCAGCTTTGTCGGGGCGAACGGTACCTCACCAGGGCCTGCAGGTAGCTCCCTCGACCCCCTTATTTCCTTCTTCCACGCGGGATTCGATCCCAGCTATGCCATGTAGTCCTCGGGGCATTGGTAGGAGAGACTTCAATCCAAGCGCAGGCGGATTGGATCTTCTCTCCTCCTCGAGGAAGCAGCGGGTCCCTCATATTGGTTGTTATGTTGGCCCGATGGCATCTAGTGGTCGTTTGTCTTGGACAGATGAGACAGAGTTAGAGGAGGGAGAGTTTTCTGGTATTGCTGGCCCCTTAGATCCTATTGCAGCTCATGCGGTGGGAGGATCTGAGACTATCGGGACATTGTCGATTTTTGGGACCCCGACTACGGCAGCCTCGGGGTTGGCATTAGCTTCAGAGTCGAGGGATGGTGCGGTGAGAAATGGTACACCGCATGACAGCAGATTCAGATCAGGCTGCTCGACTCTGATATGGAGAACCTCACTCCTTCCTCCCGAGCTGTCATCAGATCTCACTTACTAGCGGATCATGAAGCAGGCATCTCCCCTCCAAGTGAGGGGACAATATTACAGTTCTCCGAGAAGCAGGTAGTGGAGGTCGCAAAGCCCAAGAGAGTTAAGAACTATCACAGAGTCTCCCCGCAGTAACTCATGACTCTTAGACCTTCCTCTTATCGATATAAATCAGACAAACTCAGGTCCTAGGATATAAGTCTTAAGTTTGCCTCTTTTCCATGTCTGGCAAACTATTACTCCTTTCTGCTAGTCATTAGTGTGTTGTAACCCGTCTGTTTTTATTCAATAAACAAGTTTGTTATATATATATATATATATATCATGATTAATTCTAAGGGACTTCCTATCCAGATTCATCTCAGAATGAATACTAGAGTTGAGAACCTCTGCTTATGCTTTTGATCCCAACTATTGTTGTTCCCTCTATGCCTCCTCCTCCTCCTCCTATTTGAATCATCCTTGCAGTTTCCCTCCTCGCCGTCGACGTCATTGTCTTTATCTTCTACTTCGTCGGCCGCAGCCTCCGGCAGCACTTTGAACACGAACGGGCCTGACGGGATATCGTTTAGCTTCAGGAGGGGCTCGAGCATCTCGACGACGGTCCTCATCAGCTGCCGCAACTTTGGGTTCTTCCTCAGGCACCAGTAGGCCAGTGTAGTCGCCTTCTGGGCCCCCACGGTGGAGTACCGGTCGTCGAGGCTTGGGTCCATGATTCGGCCCAGCCTTTGAGGGCTGTTCAGGTGCGGCTTTGCCCAGTCCACTATTGGGAATCAAGTCTGCTGAAGGGGGCAGAGTTTGGTCCGAACTCGGTCCATGGCCGAGTTCGGGCCAAACTCGGTGTGGTATTCCAGAACCTCAAAATTGAAGTCGGTCCGAGTTCGGTGTCGACGACAGCTGCTCGGGTTTTAGAGTTTATAGGGAGGAGGGTGGAGGCATAAACTAGAAGCACAAGTTGGGGATTCAGGGTGCTCATCCACAGAAAATCTAAGAGAAAGCCCGTGCTTTGCTCTTAGGACTTCGTCATCCAAGACAGAATAAAGAAGGAGATCTAATCGAGGAGTCGTCAACTTCGGTTAGGGAGATTGCTACGGGTTGGTGAGTAATTTCAATTATAATCTTCTGCCATTCTTTTTTAGTGTGGTGAGGGGGTTGAACCTATTAGGGTAAAGGATTTCAATATTAGTTTTTGTAATCTTATTATTTTATCTGAGTTATAAAGATTAGAATTTGTCAAGGTGACGTAGTCACCGCCATATACTTGTCTTTATCTGTGCTTGGTGTTCATAGATTGGTTGGCCATCTCAGGTGGTTGGCAAAGCGCTTCTTTCGCTATGTGACCAACACGTAGTATCAGAGCTCACGTGTTCCCAAGAGGTGGTATCAGAGACAGGTTCTTTCCGAGAGGGAAGGTGCAACTATATCTATGGAGCAAATGAATAGTCGTATGATCACCCTCACAGGAAGAAACTGGGTGATTTGGAAGCCAATGATGGAGGATCTACTCTGGTGCAAGGACTTGCATGGTTCGTTGGAGGGCGACAGCGCAAAGCCGACGGACAAAGGTGCTGATGACTGGAAACGAGTGGATCGGAAGGCTGTTGGATTTATCCGCCAATGGCTGGATGACTCGATGTTTCACCACGTGTTCATGGAGAGTTATGCAAAAGCATTATGGGAGAAGCTGCATTCGTTATACGAAAGGAAGACAGCTAGCAACAAGGCATTTCTGATTCGCCAACTCGTCAACTCAAAGTACACGGAGGGTGCACCGATGGCACAATATATGAACGAGATTCAGGGCATCATCAATCAGTTTTCTGCGATAAAGATGGTGATTTAGGATGAGCTTCAGGCCCTTCTGCTTTTGAGTTCTCTGTCGGAAAGCTGGTAGATGTAAACCCCTGATTCTTCAAAATATATATATATATATATATATATATATATATATATATATATATATATATATATATATATATTAAAATTGGGATTTTTCACAATTTTCTGGAATTTTCTGAGAATTTTTCTGTAATTAAAATCAGAGTTTTAATTATTAAATAATTTTAATTGATAATAAATAATATTAAAATATTATGGAAATAATATTTTTGGGCGTAAAATGGAAAACTGGACTTAGGATAATTTTCTTGGAATTTATTGGGCCCCGGACCTATTTTTAATCACCTAAAAACTATTTATTTAATTAAATTAATTAATTATTTATTTATTTAGTTATTTATTCTAAAACCCAAAAAACCGAACCCAGCCCGCTCAGCCCGGCCCAACCCCCCGGCCCAGTCCCCTCCGGCCCAATACCCTAACGGGTCGGGTCGGGTCCGCCCGGTCGAACCCGACCCGCAGCCCGACCCGTTTCCCCTCACCCTCACCCAGCCCACCGCTCCGAGTCTTCCGCCGCATCCGCCGCCTGCGCCGCCGCGCCACACCGGCCATGCCTCCCCCTCGCCTCCGCCTTCCCCGCCACGACGTCGCCCTTCCCGGCCGACCCCCTCGCCCTCTCCACCGATATAAACCCCCTCCCTTCACCTCAGCCTCCGTCCACCGCCTCCTCGCCTCGCCGCCGTTCCCCTCGCCGCCTCGCCGTGCCCAGCCCCGCTCCGCCACAGCACCGTCCCACAGCTGCCCGCATCATCCTCCTCCTCCTCCCCCTTCTTCCTCCCAGCGCCGCCTGCGCTGCGCCGCCGCCCGAGCCCTCCGGTCGGCTTCGCCCGCCTCCCAGCGCGCCGCCGTGCAGCACCCTAGCCCCAGCCGGCCTTCCACCCGCCACAGAGCTGCCCCGAGCCACCGGAGAGCCCCCAAACCCTAAACCTAATTTTCCCTTTGTGTCGGACACAGGGACACAGGACACAGTGTCCTGTGTCGTGTCGGACACGGTGAAAAACCTAATTTTTAGGACCATGTTCAGTTATGCGTATCTTTCTGCTTGTAACCCCATTTTCAATTCCGTCAATTGCGTTGCGAAGCCTGCATGACCCTTTCGGTGTCCGGATAAACCGCTCGGGGCATCGCGTCCTGTGGTGATCGCACACCGCGATCCAAAAACAGGAAAAACAACGACCCGATTCACCCCGGAACTGGGTACGCTCCGCCAAACGGGACGACTTGGTCGCGCGCGGTCTTCACAGATACGTACGCGTCGTTGATACGGACGTGTGGGATTTTGCGGAAGTCGATTCGGGTGTGCGTGCACACCGGGATCAACGCGTATCCGCGGACACCGCCCCGTATCCGCCTTTTCTGAATCACGCCCTAACTTTGTGTACACACGTCAGATCGAAACAAAACTTTCGCCATCGGACTCGTAGCGATACGCTGGTCCTGTGACCCAAGTTTGGTTCGATTCTGAGAACGTTGACGAAATCGCGTGTCGTGGGCCCCACAGGCCCCGCTCGACGGGCGATTTTGTGATCGGCTCATCGGAATCCAATTCGGGAAGTTCCGTTGGGTTTGTATCATCGTCCCTGACCTGTTGACACTAAGTTTGGTGAATTTATAGACCGTTGACCCTGACACATTTTTTGGTGCAAAGCGGGCCCACA
Source organism: Iris macrosiphon (assembly GCA_036927795.1). Lineage (NCBI taxonomy): Eukaryota > Viridiplantae > Streptophyta > Magnoliopsida > Asparagales > Iridaceae > Iris > Iris macrosiphon. The sequence continues at coordinate 13,568 of JAYESA010000496.1, forward strand.
TGCGGACCCCGTTTTGACCCGAAATTGCCGTTTTTGCCCTTGTCTCCAAATTGGACCCAAGGACAGGCGTTTCTAGCTATTTGATATCTTCTGAGCATGATGGTAATATTTATTTCAGTATCCGGAGACATTTCTAAAAATTTCCCGAGGATAGAACTGTAGTTGGGATCCAAACATCAGGCAAGTACCTGCACTTCAAGTTTATTCTTTATATTATGATAATTAGTTTCTTGCTCTACTAGCACCATTGGATGTTACACGTGGTGTTAGAATACTGGATTTCATATCTTGCTTTTCGTGTCGGGAGGGAGAATACTAGGAGGCATGTGGTTTACCCTTCCCCTGTCATTGTCTGATAGCTGTTGGTACGCGACTGTACCATCAGCCTGATACTCGATTATTCATTGTTTGATAGCCGTCTATGACGGCCTGATTAGCCTTATAACCCCCTACATGCCGACTATGTATTCTAAATACACGATTACACACACATAGTTTCTTGTCTTGTTACAGTTGTATTTTCTTGTCTCATTATATCCCTGTTTTACTCATGTCCCTGGTTTCTAGGAATTAATCATGTTTTACTTATATTCCTGATTTTTAGTGCTTAATTCTTAGTTAATTTCACTACTTATTGTGCATATTCTTATCGTGATTGTTTAGTCAGTTCTTTCCTACTTGTCATAAATATTTAGTTTAATCTTGTTGTGCATTTGGTACTTTGCTCCTTTCCTGACTGGATCCGTTGATTTAGGCGATGATGAGGACTATGCCCCCACCTATTATGGTCCCTATGAGGTAGCAGGTGATACTTTTGAGGAGCCGGTTCCCACTCAGGAGACTACTTCTGAGGAGTAGTTAGCAGATAGTTATTATTTTTCTTTCAGCATAGTAATCGGGTTTGTCCCCGATTTATCTTCTGGTTCTGTAATAAACTATGGATCTGTTTGTCACATTTTGTTTTATGAAATTTTAGCATTCCTATTTCATGTTATTATCCTTGCCTATTTAATTATTGTGAATGAGCTAGAGTTTAATTTAATTATGAATATGATCTAGACAGCGTACTACCGCCGACACTGTGGCGTAGGCTGGACGTACCCACGTACTCGTGCCCGAATATCCGGGTACGGATCATGACACATTTTTATGGTGGCCCATGCAGGTCCACGACTAAATTGTTCGGTTTCAACTTAGGGACCGAACAGGCCTGCAATAAGATTGAGGATTTTAGGAAAAGCTCATTCACAGAATATGATCTTTTATTTCAAATCTCGATATCGTTCCTAGTAAAATTTTCCTATCGCCCTTGATTTCCAAGTAATCTATTCTAATCTTCCTATCCCTTAATCTTTCAGAATGGTTCAGACAAGGAATACCGTAGGAGGCACATCCGAACCCGCCGAGCAGACTGTGCCTGAAACTCTTGCGCTCCCTCCGCCTCCAACTACTCCGACAGTTATTATGGATGGGGCACAGCTACTCGGAGTGTTCCAGGGACTTATAGAATCCCAGAAGGAACAGACTACCCTGCTACGAACTAGCCTTTCAGATGCTCTTCGGTCCCAGGAGTCACCACAAAAGAGGCCAGGAAGTGCCAAGGACTTCAAAAACCTTAAACCCCTGAAATTCTATGGGACTGAAGGTATTCTCTATGCCGATGAATGGATAGAGAATGTGGAGCGACTCCTGAAGACTGCTCGGGTCCCTGATGATCTTAAAGTGGAATCTGCAAGCCTGCAACTATTTGACATAGCTCGGACCTGGTTTAGAGATGAGCCTCAGTTATCTGCTCCTGGGCTAACTTGGGAGGATTTTAAGAGGCTGTTCAAGGAGAAGTTCTATCCCGAAGTGGCTCGGGAAGCTCTTAAAAGTCAATTCGAGAAGCTGGAACAAGGAAATCTTTCTGTTGATGAGTACACTGCTGAATTTAGCAGACTGAGCCACTTTGCCGAATATATGGTTCGTACCCCTGAGGATAGAGCCCGTAGATTCAAGAAGGGGTTGTCTCCTGATATTCGCCTTGCTGTCACCACTAGCCGAGCTCGTACCTACGAAGAAATCTTGAGCGTGGCACAAGGTGTTAAGAGAGACATGGGACATAGACTAAAGCGGGAGAGAGATACTGGAAGTATGGGACCCCACAAACGCCCATTCCAACAACAACCACAGCAGAGGGCCCCGCAGCAAACCAGCGTCCTCTCCCTCGAGCCACAGCGCCCCAACACCAGACTCAAGGACAGAACCAACAAGCTCTCACTTGTGGCTTTTGTCATAAACAAGGTCACATTTGGCGAGTTTATAGAAAGAGGCTAGGTGCCTGTCTATATTGTGGATCAACAGCACATCAAGTGAGGGACTGTCCTGCTACTCAAGAACGCGGACAAGCTTACGTGATGACCGTGGAGAATGCGCAGACTCTGGGAGCAGCTAATGCGCGTAAGTGATTCGTAGATACCTTTTCTAGTATTGTTTAGCTCGTGCCTATTGGTCCGTGACCTCAGCCCCAACCTAGAAAATTTGAACTTGCTAATAACCTGGTATGCTTTTATAACTATAGAGATTGTAGAGTCTTTTGCTGTTGTGCTTATTATGTGTTGTTTTATGAACTTAAATAATTTGTACCTCCTTTCATCATCATCTAGCGCACTTAATTTTGCTGTACTTGACTTATGCTGCTAGTCTATAGCCTAGTTTTGCAAGCTTACTCTTTACCAGGCTTGTTCATGACATATGTGTTAGTGAGGCCTGATCAACCCCACTAATACAAGTGTCTATTCAGAATCAGTGTATTACGGTCTGATCAACCTTAGTGCATTTTGATTCGCACTTCGCACGACTACTTTACGTGGATTGAGATATATAGTTGACTAGTATACTTGCCCCCTAAATATGTCCGAGCATGTCGTATCAGTTACATAACTGTACTAATACGAGCATGCAAACAAATGATTACCAGAATAGAATTTTCATCCATAACCGCTTGACAATTCCTATTAGAATTCTTTAAACGCCTTGATCCCTATACCTCTGTTCTATCACCTTGCCCTTGAACCCTTTATTATTGATCATCGTCTTCCCTTATTTCGGAAAGACGAAATCTTGTGCTTGGTATAAGTTTGATATATAGATAGTACTAGATATACCCCACAGACCGGTCACATTGATGATGATCATTTTATACATGATTAAGGGAATACCATAGGTGATGTGTTTGGTGTTAAAGACTTAAGGATTCAATACCATGATTAAATAAGTTGGGATACAGCTTTATTAGATGTATAGCCTTAGAGGATAGATGGGTAGATTCTAAGTTGGGTAGAGATCGTAATGTTCACTTGAGAGGAATCCTTTAAGATTGGATAGAGAGAACCCTACCATATTTTAATTTCGAGGACGAAATTTTTATAATTTGGGTAGATTGTAAACCAATGATTCTTCAAAAAAAAATATTAAAATTGGGATTTTTCACAATTTTTTGGAATTTTCTGGGAATTTTTCTGTAATTAAAATCAGGGTTTTAATTATTAAATGATTTTAATTGATAATAAATAATATTAAAATATTATAGAAATAATATTTTTTGGTGTAAAATGGAAAAGTGGACTTAGGATAATTTTCCTGGAATTTATTGGGCACCGGACCTATTTTTAATCACCTAAAAACTATTTATTTAATTAAATTAATTATTTATTTATTTATTTAGTTATTTATTCTAAATCCAAAAAACCGAACCCAGCCCGCTCAGCCCGGCCCAACCCCCCGGCCCAGTCCCCTCCGGCCCAATACCCTAACGGGTCGGGTCGGGTCCGCCAGGCCGAACCCGACCCGCAGCCCGACCCGTTTCCCCTCACCCTCACCCAGCCCACCGCCCCGAGTCTTCCGTCGCATCCGCCGCATGCGCCGCCGTGCCACGCCGGCCACGCCTCCCCCTTGTCACGCCCCGAGGCGTCCCCCGAGTCGTGACCGCCGTGCGGGCCTGGGGTTGCGCCCGCACAAGGCTTTAATGATTTGCATAGCAAGCACATATTCAGAGTACGCAGATAAATTGAAACACAAATTTGAAATATGGAAAAGTTCTCTTTATTGATAATGAACATCTATTACAAACTCTTGAACGAGTTAGCTAATATGCCGAACGGCTTACAAAAGAGATGACTCAAAATGAGATAGCAGTCCTGTACATTACATCCCTTTATAAACTCAAAATGATAAGGACCTCCAGGCTGGAGGATAGCTTTGCCACGGAGCTGCATTTGTGTATGAAGAGTTGCAAGCTCCTGACTCCAAAATGCTTTGAGGGCGCGGTGAAGATGCGCCAACAGCTGGACTGGATCGGGAAGACGACTTCGGCTCCTCGCTCGGTTCGCCTTGTGCGGAGAACCTGTTTCAACGAGGGTCAGCATATCGAAACATGCTGGTGAAGGCGAGCTAGCCTGACTATACCAATCAACATGTTGTTTTAATGAAGCATGCATATTTGTGGGTTTCTATCTTACCTTAGTCCATTTACAAGTAAGCAGCATATAGAATTTACTGAAATGAACGTGCCACCGTTCGGTAGATTTTACCTGACCGTCTGAATTACCTGCACAATACTTACCTTGCCTTCCCTGCCACGAAGACACAAGTTAGTATGCAACAGGTTTAAATATACAAGAGATCACTTGGCGTGATGCCACAATGGACAATAGTCACTGGCGGGAATGGTATGCAGCGAATGAACAAGGAGCGCTACATGCCACCCCGTCCAGCACAATGGACTATACAATAGAGATTCCGTCCGGACCGGATCGGTGCCAGTGCCCCAGCGACCGTCCGCAGGAACCAATGACCTTGTGCACAAGTTGTCCGTGATCGAACAATATGTTTACTTAGTTAACAGTTCATGCTTTTGAGACAACAAGAGTACAAGACAAGCAATGTACAAGACAAGACAAGCAATGTACAAGACAAGCAATAATTTTTCCCAAGCGAACAAGCATGCATTTACGTATTCGTTCGTGAAGTTTATTGACAAGCATATAACCAAGTCTATTCTCTTTTATCTTGGTTTCTTTTATTATTACTTGGTATCGTTTGATCGGGGCAAAGGAGAATGCAGATTATTAGCTGTGAAGCTTGGAAGCAGGGCTAGCTAATCGGGTTGGTAGCCACTCACTTGGTTGGAAGGAAAGGAGAAGGAAAGAGGCGCTTCACGATTCCGCTCGCAAGCCGCCTACTGTTCGTTCACCTGCACACGAACAGCTTGATCAATACTTCTTCCTCTCTTTCCAATCTCGAAATTGAAGTGCAGTTCAATGAACGAAAACAATGAAAACTATCGAAACCGTTCAAGGAAAACAAGCAAATTCCAAAACCAACTCAAAGTACGAAAGCAACAAGCGACATCGAAAACCGAGGCAATAAAAGATAGCAGCGGAGAGGTCCCTCCTGACTCTGCCGCTAAGCCAATCCTTGGGGCGCGGTCCACTGAATATGGGAATCGATTCCGAAGAAACAAATCCATAACGAGGACGAGTTCTTAATTCAATCTATCCCGATCGAACGATACCGTCTTGTGTTTCTTAGCCGCGCTCTCCGCACCGGAAGAACGGGGCGCTACATCCTACCCAACTAATTGGAAGTTTCGTCACGAATCTTTGGATAGGACCTACCGTTAGGGATTATTCGGTCAGGGATGGCGATCGTGACTCAAGGAACAATCATGAACAGAATGGTCTGATCCGCCACAGGCTAGGCATAAACCAAGTTTCAGGCGACAATTTTCCTTCGTATGCCCCGACCTGTTACAGAAATAACATAACTGCCCTGGTTTCCCTCTTTTCGGACCACCGTTGTTTCGGCACTTTGCAGCGTTGTTTCCTCTCTCGTCGCTTTGGCGTTTGTGACTGGATGTATGTACAGCGCCGGCAGGAACGTGAGGATAGTGTGGTTCGAGCGACAGGGCGTGATTCATGACTTCACGCATTGTCCGATACTGAGGAACGGCTACGTGCGAATAGATGACAGGGCGTAGTCCACCTTCAAACTTTCTTGCTCGACTCGCTACATCAGGTAAATAGGCCCTAGCGAATTTGGAGAGTCGGTTGAACTCGGCGGAGTACTCTTTAACTGTCATGCTGCCTTGCCGCAGCTGCACGAACTCGTTCTCCATCTGGCGTTGGACTGGAGGGGGTACATACTCCTCTTCGAACGCGGCACGAAAAGTCGTCCACGAGATCGCCTCCTCTCCGTGATCAAATTGGAGAGATCGTCGATGCACGTCCCACCAATTGTGCGCATTGAGACGGAGCTGTAGTTGCGCGCAGGCGACGCACTTTTCTTCGGGGACCTCTAGCAGAGTGAAGTGATCTTCAAGTTCGGCCAACCAATCTAGAGCTACGACTGGGTCCTCAGTCCCGTTGAATGGGGTGTTGCAGACTTTCTTGAAGTGGCCAAAGTCGAAGGCAGTCACGTCCCTCGCCCTTGGAATTTGCGGCATCTCGACTTCAAGCACGGGCTGTTCCACTGGAGTCGTTGCTGTTGCAGCAGAATGGTTGGAAGCCAAAGTCTGAACGATCTGTTGCAGGGCATCCACCTGCTTCTGTTGGACTGAGAATCGTGCTTCTATATTGTCTTGAAACTTGAGCTGACTCTCCTCCGCCTGCTTCTCGGCCCGTTCATAGCGAGCCTCGTCCCTTTGTTGGTTTTCCCCCAACATCCGTAATATTTGCTGAACGGGATCGATGCTTGGTGTGGCTCGCTGGCTCCTTGAACTTCCCGAAGTGCCCGAACTACTTCCTTGGCCTTGCGTTTCATCCGGGGCTTGCGCTGCAGATTGCGCTGGAGCCATTCCTTCAAAAGAAGGTAAATTACATTAGGATCATAATGTAGTATGGACTTATTGCATGAATGTATCTCATTTTGGCCTAGCGAGTTCAAGAGTTCGCACAGGAATTTTGATCGTTAAAGGAACTTTTCCAGTACGAAGTCTAAGGAACTTTGAATCTGTGCTCTGATACCACTATGTCACGCCCCGAGACGTCCTCCGAGTCGTGACCGCCGTGCAGGCCTGGGGTTGCGTCCGCACAAGGCTTTAATGATTTGCATAGCAAGCACATATTCAGAGTACGCAGATAAATTGAAACACAGATTTGAAACATGGAAAAGTTCTCTTTATTGATAATGAACATCTATTACAAACTCTTGAACGAGTTAGCTAATATGCCGAACGGCTTACAAAAGAGATGACTCAAAATGAGATAGCAGTCCTGTACATTACATCCCTTTATAAACTCAAAATGATAAGGACCTCCAGGCTGGAGGATCGCTTTGCCACGAAGCTGCATTTGTGTATGAAGAGTTGCAAGCTCCTGACTCCAAAATACTTCGAGGGCGCGGTGAAGATGCGCCAACAGCTGGACTGGATCGGGAAGACGACTTCGGCTCCTCGCTCGGTTCGCCTTGTGCGGAGAACCTGTTTCAACGAGGGTCAGCATATCGAAACATGCTGGTGAAGGCGAGCTAGCCTGACTATACCAATCAACATGTTGTTTTAATGAAGCATGCATATTTGTGGGTTTCTATCTTGCCTTAGTCCATTTACAAGTAAGCAGCATATAGAATTTACTGAAATGAACGTGCCACTGTTCGGTGGATTTTACCTGACCGTCTGAATTACCTGCACAATACTTACCTTGCCTTCCCTGCCACGAAGACACAAGTTAGTATGCAACAGGTTTAAATATACAAGAGATCACTTGGCGTGATGCCACAATGGACAATAGTCACTGGCGGGAATGGTATGCAGCGAATGAACAAGGAGCGTTACATGCCACCCCGTCCAGCACAATGGACTATACAATAGAGATTCCGTCCGGACCGGATCGGTGCCAGTGCCCCAGCGACCGTCCGCAGGAACCAATGACCTTGTGCACAAGTTGTCCGTGATCAAACAATATGTTTACTTAGTTAACAGTTCATGCTTTTGAGGCAACAAGAGTACAAGACAAGCAATGTACAAGACAAGACAAGCAATGTACAAGACAAGCAATGATTTTTCCCAAGCGAACAAGCATGCATTTACGTATTCGTTCGTGAAGTTTATTGACAAGCATATAACCAAGTCTATTCTCTTTTATCTTGGTTTCTTTTATTATTACTTGGTATCGTTTGATCGGGGCAAAGGAGAATGCAGATTATTAGCTGTGAAGCTTGGAAGCAGGGCTAGCTAATCGGGTTGGTAGCCACTCACTTGGTTGGAAGGAAAGGAGAAGGAAAGAGGCGCTTCACGACTCCGCTCGCAAGCCGCCTACTGTTCGTTCACCTGCACACGAACAGCTTGATCAATACTTCTTCCTCTCTTTCCAATCTCGAAATTGAAGTGCAGTTCAATGAACGAAAATAATGAAAACCATCGAAACCGTTCAAGGAAAACAAGCAAATCCCAAAACCAACTCAAAGTACGAAAGCAACAAGCGATATCGAAAATCGAGGCAATAAAAGATAGCAGCGGAGAGGTCCCTCCTGACTCTGCCGCTAAGCCGATCCTTGGGGCGCGGTCCACTGAATATGGGAATCGATTCCGAAGAAACAAATCCATAACGAGGACGAGTTCTTAATTCAATCTATCCCGATCGAACGATACCGTCTTGTGTTTCTTAGCCGCGCTCTCCGCACCGGGAGAACGGGGCGCTACACCCCTCGCCTCCGCCTTCCCCGCCACGACACCGCCCTTCCCGGCCGACCCCCTTGCCCTCTCCACCGATATAAACCCCCTCCCTTCACCTCAGCCTCCGTCTACCGCCTCCTCGTCTCGCCGCCGTTCCCCTCGCCGCCTCGCCGTGCCCAGCCCCGCTCCGCCACAGCACCATCCCGCAGCTGCCCGCATCATCCTCTTCCTCCTCCCCCTTCTTCCTCCCAGCGCCGCCTGTGCTGCGCCGCCGCCCGAGCCCTCCGGTCGGCTCCGCCCGCCTCCCAGCGCGCCGCCGTGCAGCGCCCTAGCCCCAACCGGCCTTCCACCCGCCGCAGAGCCGCCCCGAGCCACCGGAGAGCCCCCAAACCCTAAACCTAATTTTCCCTTTGTGTCGGACACAGGGACACAGGACACAGTGTCCTGTGTCGTGTCGGACACGGTGAAAAACCCAGTTTTTAGGACCCTGTTCAGGTATGCGTATCTTTCTGCTCGTAACCCCATTTTCAATTCCGTCAATTGCGTTACGAAGCCTGCATGACCCTCTCGGTGCCCGGACAAACCGCTCAGGGCATCGCGTCCTGTGGTGATCGCACACCGCGATCCAAAAACAGGAAAAACAACGACCCGATTCACCCCGGAACTGGGTACGCCCTGCCAAACGGGACGACTTGGTCGCGCGCGGTCTTCACAGATACGTGTGTGTCGTTGATACGGACGTGTAGGATTTCGCGAAAGTCGATTCGGGTGTGCGTGCACACCGGGATCAACGCGTATCCGCGGACACCGCCCCGTATCCGCCTTTTTCTGAATCACGCCCTAACTTTGTGTACACACGTCGGATCAAAACAAAACTTGCGCCATCGGACTCGTAGTGATACGCTGGTCCTGTGACCCAAGTTTGGTTCGATTCTGAGAACGTTGACGAAATCGCGTGTCGTGAGCCCCACAGGCCCCGCTCGACAGGCGATTTTGTGATCGGCTCATCGGAATCCAATTCGGGAAGTTCTGTTGGGTTCGTATCATCGTCCCTGACCTGTTGACACTAAGTTTGGTAAATTTGGAGACCGTTGACCCTGACACATTTTTCGGTGCAAAGCGGGCCCACATGCGGACCCCGTTTTGACCCGAAATTGCCGTTTTTGCCCTTGTCTCCAAATTGGACCCAAGGACAGGCGTTTCTAGCTATTTGATATCTTCTGAGCATGATGGTAATGTTTATTTCAGCATCCGGAGACATTTCTGGAAATTTCTCGAGGATAGAACTGTAGTTGGGATCCAAACATCAGGCAAGTACCTGCACTTCAAGTTTATTCTTTATATTGTGATAATTAGTTCCTTGCTCTACTAGCACCATTGGATGTTACACGTAGTGTTACAATACTGGATTTCATGTCTTGCTTTTCGTGTCGGAAGGGAGAATACTAGGAGGCATGTGGTTTACCCTTCCCCTGTTATTGTCTGATAGCTGTTGGTACGCGACTGTACCATCAGCCTGATACTCGATTATTCATTGTTTGATAGCCGTCTATGACGGCCTGATTAGCCTTATAACCCCCTACATGCCGACTATGTATTCTAAATACATAATTATACACACATAGTTTCTTGTCTTATTACCGTTGTATTTTCTTGTCTCATTATATCCCTGTTTTACTCATGTCCCTGGTTTCTAGCAATTAATCATGTTTTACTTATATTCCTGATTTTTAGTGCTTAATTCTTAGTTAATTTCACTACTTATTCTACATATTCTTATCGTGATTGTTTAGTCAGTTCTTTCCTACTTGTCATAAATATTTAGTTTAATCTTGTTGTGCATTTGGTACTTTGCTCCTTTCCTGACTGGATCCGTTGATTTAGGCGATGATGAGGACTATGCCCCCACCTATTATGGTCCCTATGAGGTAGCAGGTGATACTTTTTAGGAGCCGGTTCCCACTCAGGAGACTACTTCTGAGGAGTAGTTAGCAGATAGTTATTATTTTTCTTTCAGCATAGTAATCGGGTTTGTCCCCGATTTATCTTCTGGTTCTGTAATAAACTATGGATCTGTTTGTCATATTTTATTTTATAAATCTTAGCATTCCTATTTCCTGTTATTATCCTTGCCTATTTAATTATTGTGAATGAGCTAGAGTTTAATTTAATTATGAATATGATCTAGACAGCGTACTACCGCCGACACTACGGCGTAGGCTGGACGTACCCACGTACTCGTGCCCGAATATCCGGGTACGGGTCATGACAGTAGACGTTGGTGGTGTCGGTAAGTAACTCAGTTCCTGATGGAGTGGTCACGATGGAGGGAGTCAAAAGTAGCTTGTTGAATGAGGAGACACGACATAAGTAAGTAGAATCATCACAGGAGTCCGCTCTGGTGGCTTCCTACGGGAAGGGAAGATCCAAGTCACAGGCAAGGACGGGGGGAGTTCTCGGGATCTTGTGATTGTGGACCGCAAACATGGTTGCTATCATTGTGGCAAAAGGGGTCATATCAAGAGGAACTGCATGAAGCTCAAAGATGAGAAGGCCAAAGACAAGGATGATCAGGAGGATTTTACGGTTATAGAAGATCTCATCATTGCAGCAACCGACGCAGAGGAACCTTGTGGCATGTGTCATGATGACGACTGGATCATGGACACGGGAGCGTCATATCACGTCACTCCATATAGAAGGATCTTCAAGTCATACCACGGTGGCAGGTTTAGACGTGTGAAGATGGTCAATAAGGGGACGGCTGCAGTTGTAGGCATCGGTGATGTGCACTTGACAACGGAGCTTGGTGGGAAGCTCGTTCTCAAGGATGTGCGACATGTACCTAGTTTGCACTACAACTTGGTTTCGGTAGGGAGGCTGGCGGATGATGGCTGTCGCAGTTTGTTTGGGGATAAAGATTGGATGCTTATGAAGGGTTCCCAGCAGCTGACTTGAGAAGATTTGTGTTATGGAATGTACAGGCTCAAGCAGCTGAGGTATACATGCAGGCCACAGACACCGGATGGAGGCTCGAGGGATATTCGACGAGAGTTGGATCGTTGAAAACTTGTCTTGGAGGGGCTTCGAGATACTTTGAGGGATACAGAGGATTCGGTTCGTCGAGACAAAGCAACGAATGGTGATGAGTCAAAGATTAAGGGTCAGTCTGTTGATCCCATGACAGATGATCGATCTCTAGGTGGGGGTTGTTCCACGGATCCGGTTTTGGCGATGGGTGGTTTGCCCAAGCTTCAAGGAGCGAAATTGATTTCAACAGTTCGAGGCCAAGGAGGAGATCAAGGTTTGCAGCAAACTCAATCTGAGGCAGGAGCATCATCATTCACACAGTTCAGGAAAAGCTGTGGGTCATCGATGGCATACACAGTGCGTGATATTCTGCTCGAGGACACATATGTATGGGGGAGCTTCAAGTTCGGACACGAAGGTGGGAAGATTCAGGAGTTCGAATCTCGGAAGAATCGCATCGTCCGCTTGGTTAGGCTAGCCAAGGGTGAAGAAGCTCGTCGAAATGTTAACACATTTTGGTGGAAGACGGAAGTCAGGGACATCAGCCAAGACTCACGGTGAGACTGATCGTCAGGGACTTCAGTCTTGGCCGTGTTATTGATATCGGCAGGATCCCAGTAGTGCGGGAGGTGCTACGCATTGAAGCTAGCGTCGATATGACGGTCAAGGAGCTGGAGACGACGAAAGATACAAAGCAACTCGGGGGATCAGAGATCGGTGGCATGGGAGAGCAGGATTTCTGTCGCGGGACGACAGGCATGGAGTCCAGTTGAGGAGCCATGGAGCCAACACCTCTCATCAGACTGGAGGGAGAGATTATTGGAAATCAAGTCTGCTGAAGGGGACAGAGTTCGGTCCAAACTCGGTCCCTGGACGAGTTCGGGCCGAACTCGGTGTGGTGTTCCAGAACCTCAAAATTGAAGTGGTCTGAGTTCGGTGTCGGCGACGGCTGTTCGGGTTTTGGAGTTTTTAGATTATATTTTGGACCGTTGAGTGCTAGTGGACGGCTGGATCTTATGGTTGGCTATTTAGGGTTTCCTAACCCTAAAATAGGTTTCTCATCCTATAAATAGGGAGGAGGGTGGAGGCACAAACTAGAAGCACAAGTTGGAGATTTTGGTGCTCGTCCAAAGAAAATCTAAGAGAAATCCCATGCTTTGCTCTTAGGACTTCGCCATACAAGACAGAAGGAAGAAGGAGATCTAATCGAGGAGTCGTCAACTTCGGTTAGGGAGATTGCTACGGGTTGGTGAGTGGTTTCAATTATAATCTTCTGCCTTTCTTCTTGAGTGTGGTGAGGGGGTTGAACCTATTAGGGCAAAGGGTTTCAACATTAGTTTTTGCAATCTTGTAATTTCATCTGAGTTATAAAGATTGGGATTTATCCAGGTGACGTAGTCACCGCCATATACTTGTCTTCATCTATGCTTGGTGTTCGTAGATTGGTTGGTCATCTCAGGTGTGTTGGCAAAGCGCTTCTTTCGCTACGCGACCAACACATGGTATCAGAGCGCACATGTTCCCAACATCCACGAGGTTTCGCTCTCTGGCGGACCGGCTCCGATCGACCAAACGCCGGCCTGTCAGTAGGTCGAGCAGGACCACGCTGAAGCTGTAGACGTCGCTCTTCACCGTAAAGTGGCCTGGATTGGAAGAAGAAGAAGAAGAAGAAGAAGAAATATCAGTTGGAGCATTTTAGAAGCACGGACCCTCCAAAACTATAGAGATCGTATCGTGTCAGACATGTATCGGACACCAGCACCTGCAGTCCAAAATACCATAGTTTGTAGTATCGGCCGATACCATAGTTTGTAGTAGCGTCCGATTCCAATCAGATACAACCGAAACCGATAAGATTTGGCAATATATATATATATATATATATATATATATATATATATATATATATATATATGTCCCCGTGACCGTATTCTGTTGGTTACGTCGGGGCACCCCGACGCAGAAGGCGCAGGTTTGAGCCCCCTTGGAGGCATGTCTCCAAACACCATTAAGAAGTGGCCACCAATATATATATATATATATATATATATATATATATATTGGCAGATGCTATTTGTTGGCTGGAGGGGGCTCTAGGCCACCCTATTTTTTTATTATAGGAATTATATTGTAAATTTTTGTAGTGGTGCTGACAAATGGGGCTGGCAATTTGGCCACAAGCCTGACTTAGTTACTGCTAGGATTGAGCCCTGAGCACACCCGATTTTTTTAGGAGCCCATCCCACTTTTTATTATTATAGGGATTATGCTGTTAATTTTTGTAGTGGTGCTGACAAATGGGGCTGACAATTTGGCCACAAGCCTGACTTGGTTAGTGCCAGCATTGAGCCCTGTACTAACACATGCCCAGGCCAGAACTGGCTTGAACGCTTATAAAAACCAGGATCTCAGCATGCGATAAAATGGCCAAGGTTTTGTATTTTCATTTATTATGAACCGGACTAGGCCTATGTGGGTCTGACCCAAGCCTAGCTTGTTGCCAGCTGTATATTATAATGAGTACTATGTTCTTCAATCAACATAAAAATGATTTCGTTCAAGTTCCAACATTATATGCTGTGTAGTTTGAAGATGTTCTTGGATAGTCTTTGATCGGTGTCTAAAATTATTGTTAATTTATTTTGAACTGGCGAAAGTTTCTTTTACTTTTTCTAAAAGCAAAAATATGTGAAGAGTATGATACATATAGATGCATATGCTTTTTTGGAACTAGAGTGGACTAAATTAACTTTGTGGTCACTATAAGAACTCTTTCTACAATTTATTTACAATGTCCTTTTTCTTTTTCTTTATCTTTTTAATTACTCGTATATAGTCCAATGCATTCATCAGATGTCAAATATAGTCATTCATCAGATGTCAAATATAGTCATTCATCAGATGTCAAATATAGTCCAATGCATTCATCAGATGTCAAATAGATGATAGGCTGGTTCACTACTTTATATATATATATATATATATATATATATATAATAGGCCGACCTTGTACTATGTTGAATGGTTCATCTTCATAAGTTGTAATGCTTTATTAGCACAATTTCATTCTTGATTGACAGTTGGTCGGACCGACCTATAGAAAGAATACAGACAAATGGTGTTGTTTTTGTCAAATTTTATTTTTTAATATGTTGGATACGGTTCTTCATTGGCCAGACACGATATAGTATAGACACTTATATATATATATATATATATATATATATAAGTGCGGAGTCGGAATTTTATATATATATATATATATATATATATATATATATATATATATTATGAAACCATTCTATGAAATCATCCTATGTTACGTGGAGTAAATTTGGATTTGGTGGTTGAGATTAAAACGTGTAGATTCCACCACCTTTTAATCTCAACCAGTCAATCCAAATTCAACCCATGTAACAATATATATATATAGAGAGAGAAAGAGAGAGATGGCGCCGACTATGACATCATCTTCAGCATCATGTTGCCGGCTGTCCAGGCTTAGGCGCCGGCTCCTGCGCCTACGAGTGACTGTCAGTAAAAAGGTTTTTGATGCCATATATGCTTTGGAGTTATATAACTATTTACTGTATTGATTGGTTTGTTGTGTTGCAGGGAATTCGTTTGATCAAGGGATTGCCTGCTTGCAGATCATGACCCGCCTCATCCATTCCTGCCACTCTGAATTGTTTGGAGATTCTCATTTGTTCAGGCATAGAGCTAGCAAGCTAGATTGAATATTGATAAGACTATTGTTAATTATTTAATTAATTAATTAATTAATAGGGAATTTCAGTCAGTTATTTGAAAAATTCTAGTGTTAGTTAATCTCTTCAGTCAGTTATTTGAAAATTTCTAGTGTTGTTAATTTCCTCTTAGTCTCATGTAACGTCCTTCTATTCCCTGCCATGTTAGTTTTTTTTTTTTTTTTTTTTTAGATGTCTGACGTAACATATGTTACGTTACATATCTTTTTGGTCCACCTCACCATTTATAAATAAAAGAAATAATACGTTTTCGTGACTCGATCAACCGATCTTCTGACATCCAGTCAGATCTTATGTCTCTTTCCGAAATGAGTGATCTTCTCTTTATGCATGCTCCGTGTGATTAATTGAAATATATAGAGTTGACGCAAATTTACCTAAAAATGGTCAAGCCAGCGGTTTAGACCTAAGGAGGAGACCGCAATTTGGAAAGGGAAAAACCTTTACACATACCTTACTAACCCTTCCACATAAACAAAAAAGGTTTTCTGTTCACAGAAGAACCCCGATTCCATAGCGATGATAGAGATCTGGTGGACATCTTTACATGTTCATCATGTGCATATTCTTACCTGTAAAAAGTAATACATTACGTCAACATGTTACACATTAAACTGTTGTTCCAAATTCTTATATGTAAACAACATTGAACAATATTTTCTTAATTGCCTCGTCCAGTTTCCTCTTTTGTCTCTAGAGTGCAATGGACCGGGCCTGGCCTATCCGGTCCGTCTTCGGCCGGATTAGGGCTGACCTATATCAGGCTTTTGTTGTAAGTGGCCGAGCCCTGCCCCACAACTCGGGTAGAACCGATCTGAGTTAGACCGGTCGAGTCTAGATTAGCCCACACGTTGACAGTTACTATTAAATTCTATATCAGACGAGAAATATAGTCATAGACAAAAAGTAACTAAAAAAGGACAAATATATTTTTATTTATTAAAGGAATTTTACATTAACAAAGTACAAATCTTTGGCAGATTTCCTTAAATTAAGTAAAAAATTATTTGTAGAAAAATATAAAATTTATCTTCAATTTATTTAAGAATTAACTTTATACTTGAAATTTTCTTCAATCTGTGTTAATCAATTATTTTATCCTTCCACCTTCATTTGATGACGTTTTTTGATATCTTTAAATCTTTGATCTTTATTTATTTGTCCATTTTCAGCTTCAAGTGTCATGTATACTAATAGTTTGAAAGTCTAGTCTTGCAATGTCAACATTTTCTCTCTTTAAGTGTTGCAACTATTGTTCCTCATAAACCCAATTTTGCATGCAAATACATGCTTTCAAAAGTTCTTGTAACATTTTGCTCTTCCTGATTAATAGCCTTAAACCTACACTAAAATAAGATTATAATGTTAGTTTGGAAACCTAGGACATTAGAAGATCACGAGCAAAAACAGAATGTTCAGAATAAATCTTTTCATATGTTTAGTGTAGTGGGGGTTAGTATTCAAAAAAAAAAAAAAAAAAAAAACTTCAAGCATGTAAAGGCAAGAAAGATTGTAATATTTCAGTTGCATAAATAAATCAAACTGACCTAAAAAGAAACATCATACAAATTTGCCTACCATCGACCAAGAAATTGACTGAAAAGTGAAACTGAACCGCATCGTTTGGAGGACTATTTTCTTAAAATCCATCCATGAACCGGATGTGCTCATTAACCTCCAATTTGATCATAAAGGCTACTAGGAAGCGTAAGCATACATGTTTAGATTTAATTTACTGCTCGTCTTTCCAACAAGTAGTTAAGAGAGTGGAGAAAGAGGATCGCTGCACATTTTCTTAACAGACAATCAGTCAAATAATATAAAGCAGCACTGCTAATATGTCACAAGACATATTTTCTTCTTGTTTATATGAAGACAAAACTGTAAGCTTCAGAGTACAAATACATTTTGCCTCTGGGAAAAATGTTAACATCATAGCTTTTTGAACAAGATGCTGAAAGTTCTAAATCAAAATTGGTGATGACATCACAAATCACCACACTACAACAGGAAACTTGTTCCATCCGCACGACCCTACATATATGTATACTTCATGAACGACACAAGGGAATGTCGTCATCTGCTTCAAGAACCACACCTTGGGCTTATAAGTAACACAAAAAAGCTTCTTCCATCTGGGCATGAACCCTTGTCTAGATTTAATTTACTAGGAAGTGTAAGCATACATGTCTAGATTTAATTTACTGCTCATCTTCCCGACAAGTAGTTAAGAGAGTGGAGAAAGAGGATCGCTGCACATTTTCTTAACAGACAAATCAGTCAAATAATATAAAGCAGCACTGCTAATATGTCACAAGACATATTTTCTTCTTGTTTATATGAAGACAAAACTGTAAGTTTCAGAGTACAAACTCCTTTTGCCTCTGGGAAAAATGTTAACACCACAGCTTTTTGAACAAGATAGCTGAAAGTTCTAAATCAAAATTAGTGATGACATCACAAATCACCACTCTACAACAGGAAACTTGTTCCATCCGCACGACCCTACATATATGTATACTTCATGAACGACACAAGGGAATGTCATCATCTGCTTCAAGAACCACACCTTGGGCTTATAAGTAACACAAAAAAGCTTCTTCCATCTGGGCATGAACCCTTGTCTGAAGTCTGCCCAAAATAGTGATGTCATGGCATCCAACTTTACACCTCATGCACTATGAGTTCACTTATCCTTGATGTAAAACATACTTGACTACTTCATAAAAGGATAGAACTATCCCAACTGAGGGGCCTGCACGCACAACACGTGGACCCACACCCATAAATAATCCCTTCAATCCTCCATCCCTGTAGAGAATTTAATCATATCAGTTTCTTATCGTTAAACCAAAGAACCCCTTTGCTGAAGTTCCGTCAGTCTATCCAGACATTTACCATCACTAGCTTGGACACTCCTTAATGGATTGGTTTGAAAGTTACATTAACTGTGAATGTAAAGATTTAAGTTCATTCCATGTAGAACAGATCTGAGTGAGATAGCCCAGTCACAGGTTTCTAATGCGTGTATTTGTGTAACCAAGAAGATGAAGTTTCTCGTAGAACAGTTTAATATCAGAGTGAGATATTTACCTCCAAATTTCAAGTAGTGTCTGCCTCGTGGTCATTGTGAGAGCTTTTACTGGATCCTTCTGCAACATAACATTAGTTTTGCTGTATTAGTGAATGGGAGGGACAAACTGACACCTGCCATTACTACCTACTAAGCCCTCTCTCTCCACAACACAGCTCTGACCATAAAGCCTAACTGGATAAATCAGTAAATGCCAAATAAAACCCAAGAATAAGAAGTTATTAGGCCCCCCAGTAATGTTTTGTATTACAGAAAAAGTAAGACCAAGAACAAACCTCAATCTGTCTTCGTGTTTTTGCAACATCAAGAGGACATGTAGTAGCAGCAGCCAGACTGCCTGCAACAAAAGCAGCTGGGAAATTTGTCCCTAATATACTGGCTATATTCTCCTCGTCGCCAACTAGTACACGCAATCTTCTTCGAATCTAAATTAACAGAAAATATGGTCAGGCTAACAAGGAATATGAGTTTACTGATAGGTAGAACTTTCAACCATATTTCTCTTGCAGCTCCATTATGAATAACATAATTGGACATAAGCCACAGTTCTATCCAGTTTGAAGATACACAATAAACCCGAGTCTCAGCAGCTCACCGGCTCAAGAGTTGACCAGCAGATAGCTGAAAAAGGAACATCACGAGCAAGTTGAGCTCCCACGCCCGTCCACAGCATGCGATAACTCTGCACTGTTAATATATACAAGGTCCTTCAAATCATGATTTGATGTAACATGGTGGCGAAATATTTATGTACTCAAGTCTCAGTAAGTATTAGTAATGAAAGTAAAGATGTTGCATTTCGTTGGTTAGAACATCCATGGTTGGAGAGGAGTTATCAAATTTTATTATGAGTTAAAAAAAATCTAACACGATGGAATGAAATCAACATACAATTTTGATGGGTATTCAAACTCCTTGCTGGTGATACAACACCAAGCAATGTTTTCCAAATTCCTGGAGGCTTTTCTCCAGGACGGAACTCCTTAAACGCCTGTTATCAGCACAGTAAAAAAATTAAGATTGAGAATAGTGTAACTTGAATAGGGAAATTAACAGAAACATCTAAGAACATTCAAAATGGAGAATTCCAATCATTCAGAAACTACCAATAAACATGGGTGAACACAAGGATATATATATATATATATATATATATATATATATAGAGAGAGAGAGAGAGAGAGAGAGAGAGAGATATGAAGAAAAAATTTATCATCTTACACGTGAACTCTTACATGTAGTTAAGTTCAAACAATACAGAAGTAACCATAAGGAACGAAGCACAACCTTTAGATGTGTTTGGCCGTGGGCACAAACACAGAGATACAAAATTACATGCATACATACAATACTAAGTCATGTGGGTCATGTGGCTAATGAAGGGCAGTATTCAAGGGTATCCTTTAGTTTCTCTGCAATATTGATTATAGGATTTAATTAGGAGGAAAAAGAATGGAAGAAAAAACAAAAAACGAATCTTGCATTTATTCAAACTAAAAATATTGTAAACTAGAAAGCAGAAACTACAAATAATTTTGATGAGATTTCTATGAAGCTAGTTAATCGTTACTTCGGATTTGAGAAGTTTTGTTGCTATCATCACCATTCTTAAAAAAAACAAGCTTAACAGACTCGTCAGATTTCATTTTGTTTCTTACACAAATCCATCTGCACACTGAAGACAAGACAACAGCTCATTTCCCAATTCCTTCTAAACAGATTCGTGAGATTGTTGTGGAGCAAGAGCAACCGTAGAAAATTACTTCCATAAAGCACAACAAGATAGTTGCAGCAACTAACAACAGATTAAACGCTGTCATCTGTTTCAATCTGAAAAAGCCTAAATCGTCATTCAAGCCACAAAGCCACACCCTTTTAAGGAAACAACAGGAAAAAACCCACAAGATCTTTGTTACAATCCTAAAGTATCCCTACGCAATTCTGCTGAACTAGGATCCTTTTGATTACCAAACTTCCTCTAGTGACATCAAATTCCACTAACACTACTATCCCCCAATGAGAGCAACAAATTCAAAATAAACACAATGGAAACCTTAATAATCTAATGCAGCAAGAAAATAAATTGGGCTTCTACTCTGCAAGAAAATGCAACAATCCACCTACACAGCACAAGACTTGTCAAGAATTGATCTGCTATAAACATACACATAAATAAGATATAAAATACCGTGTGAGATCGATGGTAGTATAGGGTCAGAGCTAATAAAGCTAAACTCATACTTTTGCAATGTGCTGCTTCTAGTTCATCCCTGTTGGACCTTGCAAAAGTATATCTCACAAATAGGAGTCAGAATATCTCCTACACATCAAAAATCAAAACTATTGCTGTTCTTGACCCTGTCAAACTGAAACTTATTCAAAAATCAAATTGTCCTCTCTTTTCTCGTAAGAATGTGTTGTCAAGCAAAGCAGAGCCTAGCAATCCTTGACACTGCTGCATACTTCTGACAAAAAATATTCACTTTTCTAACCAAGGGCAGAAGATTTGCTCTTAAAAAAGTAATTTTAACTAGTGGGCTGAAGGTATATATAGAAAGATTGAAGTCTAAGAATAAGAATTAGAAACAAAAGATCTAGCGAACTTCCAGACTAAGCATTCAACAAAAGATCCTAAGAATAAACCTTCAATGCAATCAAACGAAATCTTACGAATAGACTAGTAGAGTTTGAATATACTCCAAGTGAATAGTGGGTCAAACAAAGACAAATTGATACCTGCATACGTGTTCTTGCCAGTTCGATAGGATAACAAGAGACACAAGCTAGAGAGCGCGCAAATGCGCCTGCGACTAGGGGAGCATATGGTGTCAAACTCGGAGCATTCTGAGTTGTGAATTCTTCAATCCCATTACGGAATATGTCATAACAAGGCAAGTATATTCCCACCTGTTATGGGATAAACAAGTATTAGATCATAGGCCATACAGACAAACTGCATGTCATTTAACTACACAAGTAGAAAAAATTTATTTAACCTATATATTTATACAGCACAAGTACAAATGTGTCGAACTATACAATTAAAAAGGCATATCAGTAATCAATTACAAATGTCTACTCAGAAAGCCGTCTTCCCATTAGAAGGTACTTCTGTAGCAATTCTTCAAGATTGAGCAAAACATAGGATAATGGTTAAGAGTTAACAAAAGGGTACAAGATACTAGCAGCAACTGTGAAACCCCAGGATCTCATCCAACATCACTTATGGTAGGAGAGTTTGGTTGGTTTTATATTTGAGTGCTTTGGTCTTGTGCATACAACTGGGTTAACCATCAGATCAAGTACAACTGTGTCAAACTATACAATTAAAAAGGCATATCAGTAATCAATTACAGAAGTCTACTCAGAAAGCCGTCTTCCCATTAGAAGGTACTTCTGTAGCAATTCTTCAAGATTGAGCAAAACATAGGATAATGGTTAAGAGTTACCCATTAGAAGGTACATTTATAACTTATTCAAGATTGAGCACAAAGCATAGGATAATGGTTGAGTTAACAAAAGGGTACAAGATACTAGCGGCAACTGTGAAACCCCAGGATCTCATCCAACATCACTTATGGTACGAGGGTTTGGTTGGTTTTATATTTGAGTGCTTTGGTCTTGTGCATACAACTGGGTTAACCATCAGATCAAGTAATGTGCACATGTGGCCCATGCACGGGTCATGTCCTGGCGGGTCCGTGCTCGGGGCCTGACAGCAACGATTATTATCTGTAGAACGATCTGGGCAACACAAATGACACTGTTTAACAAGGTTGAGGCATATGCAGATACATAAATGAAAATGGAGCTTAAGAACCAAGGTTTCAGAACTTGGTTTAAATTTCAGTTTTAGCCATTCTTCTAGTGGTCCAATTTTGACATTCTTATGTTTCACTCACTCCCTCTCAATGGGTCCTTGCATGTGCAATGCCTGCACCCATGACTATTTCCAAAAACAAACAGGGGCATGGGGGTACTATAGATGGTTTAAGGCATATACAGGTACCTAAATGAAATGACGCTTACGAACCAAAGTTTTTTAACTTCCAGTTTTAGTCATTTTCCTAGTGATCCCATTTTGATATTCTTATGGTCCACTCACTCCCTCTCAATATGTCCTTGCATGTGCAATGCCTGCACCCAGGAACTATTTCCAAAAACAAACTGGTGCACCGGGTACTATAGATGGATGGTAGCTGCTGAGGCAGTTATATTATAAAGACAGGCGAACATACATTCGATTAGCCACTGAAATTTAGCCAACCAGGTCAGATAATGAGTACTTATGCAACCAGCTAAACTCTCAAGGGTCAACTTCAAGAACTTATGAGATTTAACATACAGCCTGGTAACTTATGCAAGGAATCTAAGTGTTGTATCACTTGTCGACTACAGTACAACACATACTTACCACCACGTGTATCTTCAGTTAATCTAGACCCAAATACCATCTTTGCTTAAATCTAGACCCAAAGAACCTACTCACACAAAGATAGATCAATCACACCAAAAATGAATGTTACTCAAGATTTGATGTTAATCAGTCCCTTGTTTCTAAAAAGTAAAAGTACTTATGGCAAAGAAAGCTCGAATCTCGGGATAAAGACTTGTTATGGCTCTACTACTTTTGTCAAAACTAACTGAACTAGTGAACTGTGAAGTTAGAGATTGACTCAAGACTATACTTTTGCAAAGCCTTTTCATTAATCTTTTCCTCCATTGCATCCACTCTCATGTACATATAGTCATGTTGTAGGTTCATGTCAGATTGGACTTTTTTTTAATGTTGGATGTCGGGGGCATTCTAAAATGTCGTATATCAATAATATGTAATGTATTATATATTAGATATACTAAATGTGCAAAATATATCAACAAACAAATATCGTTTATAAATAGATCTGGGGACTTTAACCAGGGTTGAAAAGTCATAGGAAGCTCAACCAATTTATGGGAAGTCTGAGGGAGATGTAACTAAAAAGAAGCTAATTAAGGTCAGCAAAGCTTGTTGTTTTTGGTACTGTGCAGGAATGTTGTAGCAGTCAGGTAGCACTATACTTTGGAGCCCTGTACAATCTAGATGATGCTTAGGCTTCAATGTGATACAGCATATAGGAGGGCAAACATTCATCAATAATTGAACTCCCTAATATATGGTGAGCACCAATATAATACAATATAGAAGCCAACAGGAAATAACAATTATACTTGATATCAGTCTGATATAAAAAATTACAGTTCAATAACATGTCATAATAATTATGTAACTTACTAGCAACTTGCGTACAGAGCTCTAAAGCGGAGGAGGAAGGGCTCTGGAGTGGGAACTAGGTTTGGGACAACGAGAAGACAGAAATGGTTACGGCTCGAGCTCAACACACACACACACACACACACACACAGAGAGAAAGAGATGGGGTATTATTTGAGTTATTGGGTTAATGGGTAGGGTGTTACTAAAACCCTTCCATTTAACATATCAAACGGATTTGTGCAAAAAATAAGTTTATTGATATTTCACTTTCTCGTGTCGACCGACATGTCCGATCCGGCGTGTACTGATATGTCAAGCTGATTTTAACCAAACGATATAAACAATTTTGTTTACTGATTTGTCGTTTTCCTCTCAAAAGTCAAAACCTATGTCGGTCGGCATCTACAACACTGATATACAGAAAACACAGCTTTACAAGTTCTTAACAGTATTTACGTGGGATACTCTTTTTTGAGAAATCCACATGGAAAAGCACAGAATTATTAGATTTGCACTAGGTACCAAGGGAGCAATGGACAGGATTGACCAGAACTCAACCAGAATCCCACCAACCTGAGCCTAAAAGTCCCCACAACTTTCTATAATCTGTTGCGCCTCCCTAAACCTGTTTTATACCCTGTTAACCCGTTGCCACTACACACCTGCCCACTAACCCCCATGCAAAATAATTTTCTAAAAAATAGCTTTTGGTAAGACTCGAACCAAAACCAAACAGTAAAACGCACACATGACTCAGCAATTTAGCCAAATTTATCTTGAACTCTATCCTATTATACCCTATCCAGTAATCTCCAGAACTAATATCTCCAAATACTTTCTTTTACAATACTCTCTTAAAAAATTAAGATGTTATTTCACAAAAATTAAAGATAATAAATGAAATTTTTTATACATATAAATATTTTTATTTATTATTTATTATATTATATTATATTATATTTTTTGTAAATTCATTTTCATTTAGAGCATGGAAAAATAAGCTGATTATAATAATTATATATTTTTATTTCTGTATTAATAAAATATATAAGTATTGATAGGACAGTCTTACTGTAGAAAGGTACTGAAGCAATAGAATTAATTATTTTATCAGATAACCTCCAAATTCAACACAGACGAGATTTAGCCAAGAGCTGAGAGATCTACTGAGGATAAAGGAAGAATATCATTAGTAGTAAAAAAAAGAAAAGAGTACCCAAAAAATTTGCGCTGAATTCTATCTAGATAGCATGAACTTTCCATATTATCACAAAACTGCCACAAACCTTTTTGTTTACATGGAAACCATGAACTTTTCCATATTATCACTATGCAACCTTTTGTTAGTCAATTGCTTTACTTAACGATCACATGCAAAAAGTGTGACTAAATTATGACCATCAGTGAATTTACATCCCCACCCATACCCTGGATCTAGCAACCCCACGCCGCTGCAGTGGCCACCTCCATGCACTCCATTATCTTTACCGCACTCCATTATCTTTACCGCAATCACGGCCCTCGGAACCCAAACCGCCCAACCCCCCACCCCCCACCCCCAAACAGACCCAGCAGCCCCCTGCGGTGGAACGTTGGAGGGAGGCGGGAGGAACGGAGGGTGGCTGCAAAGGCTGCAATGGAATTGGTGACATTTACTGTATCGGATATTGGTTGATATGCCTCAACTGAGATGTGACAATTGACATATTACAAAGGGAAATGAAGGACAAAGATGCATTACAGTGGCATTTTTCTCCCAAAACCGACATGTAAAGGACATTTAAATCAATTGATATTTTTGGCCATATTTCATAAAATTCGTCGAAGTCCTATCCGTCGAATTCATAATAATCTCAAGTGAACACAATTTGAACAAGTAGTCAAAATCCATAGCAATCGCAAGCAACAAAGTATTAGTTAAGCAGCAATGGATGAATCCACACTGATGAACAAAGATACATAAGACCAAGACCGATAAGTTCATTATCTAGGATCAATTGTTCATATGATAAAGAGAACAAAAACAATGCCGTTGATGAAATTAAAACATGAGGTTTTGAAACGGAGGACCGCTTCTAGAGTGACGTGTAACCGACTGCTTCTAGAGTGGTTTGTGATCGCAAAGTAACCTTGAAGGTGAAAGGGAAAAAAAATCAAGAATACAACTGTAAGGCCAGCAATTTTACGGGCCAATTTTCTGGGTAATTAACAAATATGTCCACAAAAAGAACATTTCTAAAATTAGAATGCTAAGATGTGAATGACAAGATGTTACAAGACAAAATAGATAATCAGTATACTGTGGAAAATTAAAGGTGACGCCAACTGACTACAAGATACAAGAACATTGTATCTATTTGTTAGACATGTCTAACATAAACAAACAGATGCACCCATTGGGGTAAGTTAAAAACAGTGGTTAGAGGAGCTTGCTAGAACTGAGAGTATGCCTCCTAAGTTACTTGGATCGAGGTTTTAAAGAAGGATATGGTTTTTGTTTATGTGCCAGATAGCATAATCCTTAACAGAACAGAATGGAAGCAAAATATTCTGAACCCAAAAAATTGGGATAAAAGTTGTAACATTCTTTAAAACAGTAACGAGTAAATCTTAATAAATTAACTGTCAAAACTATCACAATATCCCAATTAAAGATAATAATTATCAACTGAATATTTCATAATAGTCGTGAGTTCAGTAATCTAATAATTTAACTTAATCTAGTGTATACAGGATGGGAAGAGAAGAGGATGGAAGCAAGGGAACCAACTCTAGAAGCAAAAAGGAATGAAAGCAGCATTTTGGCTGTTTGAGACAGAGAGGCACATGCAGGCAACTTTTTCTCTGGCAACTTCTTGATAGGGTGAATATAAAGTCTCTAAGTTCCAGCAATATGGCCCATTTACAAGGACGTCCAATTAGTTGTATAAGATTGAACTCTATTTTAGACTGATGAGTGTATTGACTAAAAAAAAAACTAACATGCAGGGAGAAAATACTTGAAAATCAAAACTTACAGTTGGTACAGAAAGAGCTAAGGCAGCATTTGTGCCTCTCCATAATCTAGCAAGTCCTTCCTGTATTAGTTTTTGCTCATTAGGACCCAGAAAACATTTTAAAGTTGAGATGCTGAATTAAAAATATACGAACTATAACCAGAGAAATATAAAGAGTTAAAACAACTACAAGAGTAAAAGCAAACAACACCCCATGCGTACTAAATAACTGAACCTACTTGTCTAATGACTTTGGAAAATACATCCATTGTCCCCTTGTACTGAAAACAATCAGGAGGACAAAATGGTTCTGTGCCGAATACTCCACCACGAGTGCATGACGGGGAGCATCTAAAATCTGAAAATACCTGAAAAAGGAGAAAAATAATTCAATCAATCAACATAGATGATATAATAGATTAAAAATAACAGTTTCCACTTTTGAATACACAGGAAATGTAGAAGATCATGCAGCAAGTTCACTGCCAATCATTAGATGTCTATGTTTGCACAAGCATAACAAATTCTTGAGAACAAAATATCAAATAAGATCCTGTACAAAAAAAATTGTGCGCGCCCTGGACAAATAGCACTGCAATTTTGCCTCCAAGGCTAAAAAAAGAAGACACTGGATGGATTTTAAGAAGTGGTGCCATGGTTCTAAATGATAACTCTGCCTTCAATTTATCTGATCAAAAGATTCCAACAATTAGCTTAAAATTTTGTGGAGAAATATTTGCTAATTCCAAGGAGAGCAGTGTAGAAGTACTTGAAAATCTGCGCTTTCAAAATTTCCTCCAAAAAAACATAATGTAACATCCTTACTTTCTAGAAAGGACCATCCGTTTTTTGACATCTCTCATTCGTTTTCTTTTCTATTCTGAAGGAAATCAATAAGATTAGGACCATTTTGCATAAAATATTTAATTCAAGCTGCAGATGGAGTATTTTCAAAGTGTTCTCACAGTTTATGGGACCATAGATTACACAAAAACGTCTTGCAAACTTAGTCCCCGCAAACATACGAAAACAAGTTGAAAATAGTTTGCTGCAAAGTTGACCAAAACAAAAAACAGAAACCTGATAAACAAATGAAAGATCCTTCATCCAATACCCTCGTAGATGTCAGAAAAGAAATCAGTTACCAACTAATTCTTCTAGACTTTCGAAAGGCCAAGGCAACCTTCAAATACAAACTAACATCCACCTATCAAAGACTAATTAATCTTGATTGCTTTATTTGATGATCCCTTACATCCTACCTTTCACCATCCGTACTTGTTGTAGATCCGGTCTAGCCTAGAATCCTCCCAATATCATATTTTCCTTCAGTTTCCTACTTACAAAGGATTATAGCTATCCGAGGAATGTCCCTAATCAAGCACATGAGTTTTGCTAGTTCCCATTCCTAGTGACCACCTCTGCATAGAGAGAGCAACAAAAAGAGGGCTTTCGGCTTCCTTCAATTCCCGCTAGGTTTGATTTAGCAAAATGTATTTGATCCTAAGATTTGGCCTCAACTAAGAGCATCCACATTGAGGACACTCAAACACATACTCCAAATTATTAAAAGAATGTGCAAATTACTACTTTTGGAGTGTCCCCTCAATATTGGTACACAATGGTACACTCCAAATAAATACTCCAAATTAACCTCCCATTTTTCCTCTTTTTCCTCTTTATTTTTCTTGTTTCGTAAAATTTCTCCCTTTTTTTCTTTCTTTATTGTTTTTCCCCTTAGGAAAGAACGGTTACTTTTGGTGGGCCCAGGAAATAACGTAGAGCATGGTAGTCAAAAACGTGCCTCGCAGAAAGGCGCAGGAGCTGTGCCTCACATCTCACTAGGCAAGGCACATTTCTCGAGACGCACTCAAGGCTTGTCTTAGGTGCGCTTTTTCTGCAAGACGCAACCAAGAAGGCACGTATGATTTTTTTTATTTATACAAAAACTTTGAGGCAGAGAGATGATCCTTACCTCATACAAGTGGTTGGTTATGGTTAAACTGGAAAAACTAAAATTTGCTAAAAGCGTGGTAGGAATAATACAAACTCTTGTTAGTTTTGTTGACTGCTACTGCTACTCTACTAGTTCACTTGGTTATGTTTAAACATATTTTTGTTAGTTTTAATATATTATTTGATTTTATTTCTTACATTACTAATTTATTTATTTATCCGTGTATATTTTTATTATTATTTATATTTGCGTCTCGTTTCATTCGGACTTGCGCCTTAAGTGCGCCTTGTGCCTCGGACGATATGGATCTTTTGTCTCGAGTGCGCCTTGCGCCTTTGACTACCTTGGTGTAGAGGAGCTAGGACACACTCAAAATCTGGAGTGTCTTGATTTTCTAGCAATTTTCAAGTATGGACAAGTGCCTACTACAGTCTTCAAGTGCTACAAAATTTAGCAAACGTCAAAATGTAACACTTGAAACATCTCCCACTGTGGATGCTCTTACATCCTCAGATGTTCAGAGGTAAAGCCATGTAACAACTAAATCACCACCAAGGACTAGAACGTAAAAAAAATTGCATCGCTAGCTAACATACAATTTTCTAACGAGCTCTTCTACTTGTTATCCCCTAGTATGAAAGGAAACTTTGCACTGCGTTCATAGACTTCCTTCTCTACCATATATCATCCTTCTTGCGGCACTTGGTATGTCATAATGAAGCAGTGGAAACTTAAGATAGCTGTAAACTGCTCTAGTCAATAGGAAGCGCGCAGTGGAAAGGTGTGCCCGCAGACACATTCGTGTCCGTGTCCAAACAAAAAAAGGGGTATGAGAACATAAATTACCATGTCGGGGCCAATCGTCGCCATCCTCCCAAATCGATAGGGAGAATCGTTGTACAAAACTCCAGCAGCCTGCGCCTGCAACCTCGTCTGCAACATGATCAACAAATCAGTCCCCACGCCCAATAAAAGGATAAAAAAGGAGAGAAAAAAGAAAAAATGTATAAATAAAATCAGTACCTTTACAACGTCGAGGGGGTTGACGAGGATCGCGGAGAGGAACGCGGCCCCGGCGGCCGACATCGCCCTCTCGTGGAACCCCATCGACGAGTCCGACGACGACGGAGGAGGGGGAGAAGAAGAAGAACGATGCGAAGGGGGATCGGGGGGCATCGAGGGGATCTTGGCGTCGAAATCGACTCTCGACGCAGCGCCCATCCACGACGGAAAGCCACCGGTCCTCATGGGAGAACACCGCCGATGATCTAGAGAGAGATATATATAGAGAGAGAGAGATCCGACACCTTTAAAAATAGGGAGAGAGAAGAGGAAACCCTAGGTTTGTGGAGGAGGAGGAGAGCGGGCTGAGCTGCTATTTCTGGGAGGGGGGAGCTTTTGGTGCGGTTGGTGAGTATGCAGAGGAGGGGAGGGAGGCGTGGCGAGAGCTGAGGATGTGCGGCTGCAGCGGAGGACACCACTGCACACGCGACGCGAATTCCCTCTCCGGAAAGAGTGGAAAAAACTAAAGAGAGTTTTAAAGCGGCGATATGCTTCTGGAATCGTGGATATTATTTTGTTATTATGTATGTTTCTTGGGGCTCAAACCAGAAAGAATAGAAATGTAGATCATCTCACCGAACTGGCTGGCTTTTGCGATCAGCGATGAGATGAGAGCCATAATTTTTTTGACTGACAGACGATTTCGAAATTAATTTGCAGAAAAAATATAGGTGTGTATATAAAATTGTAGGACATTAGGTCCAAAAATATACAACCAAGTGTGCATAATATTTTGTGTTTTACGTTTAGCAACTCAAAAAAAAATTCAAATATCTAATTGAGAACAAATCAAAAAAATTAACTAATAAATATAATTAATAAAATAGAGATAATATTCAAAATTAATGTATATTTTGTTCTATATCTTTTAATTTATAAATATAAGGGTAAAATGAAAAAAAAAAAATCTTTCGTAATTTACAGTTTTGTAATTAAAGATTTTTGAATTTAAAAAACTCTCGTATTTTATATTTGCATCCAATTTAATTTTTTGTCGTTAACGGACGTCAAATTAGACGTGAAATGACTAATATGTCCCTCCCTAACCATAATCATAATCATAATCCAATCATAATTATAATCCTAAACCTAATCATAATTCTAATCTTAATCCTAACCCTCTCCGCCCCACCCCCCTCCTTCTTCGGCGGTGGGGACGGTGGCTCGGAGAGGAGAGGGGGTGAGGCACGGGGTGGAGAGGGAGGGGGGGCTCAGGCCGAGAGGGACAGGCGCGGGGGGGGCAGGCGCTGGGACAGGCGTTGGGGGGCAGGCGCGGGGGAGGCCGCGGGGGGGCAGGTGCGGGGGCGGCCGCGGGGGAGCTGCGCGCGCGTGGGGACGACCGCGGGGTCCCTGAGGGGGCGGATGCGGGAAAGCTACGGGGAGCGCGGTGGAGGAGGGGGGGGCTGAGTGTGGGGTTGGTGGTGGTAATGGTAAAAATGGTGGTGGGGGAGGGGGGGAGGAGGGAGGGGGGAAGGGAAAAGGTAGTTTAGGATTTTCGTTTTTTTTAACGGTATTATTTTACGAAAAATGAACAAGAGAGACTATTTCGAGCAAAAAAATTATGGGATCTTAATTTGCTAATAAGACAAATTACGGAATAAATTTTTTGTACTTTATCCTAAATGTAATTAATAAAAATAATAATACCATTAAAAGATTTTTGTTCAGATCTTTCAAAAGAGTCTAATATTGAATATATTTGTTATTAGTATTATTTTATTTCTTTTGTAGAAATTTACATAATTTTTGATCATGTACAAAAATTTACATATTTTCTTTTTATATAGAAAATTTGATGCACAAATAATCTATAATAAAATAGTATATATGATTATATTAAATAATTATAAATAAATTATGTATAACTAAATAATAGTTGTTTATTGTTTGAGGATAAATGGATAGAAATTGTAAGATTTTGAGGATGGAATAATATTAGAATATTTTATTTAAAGTCTTAAAGTTGAGGAAAAAAAATTAAGTATGGGTTGGTGATGGCCTAATTTAAATTCACGGTCCAATGTTCAAGCACTTTATAAAAAATAAATAATAGTGTGAACATTTCCGAAAAAACTACTAGTCTGGAATAGTGTTTATGAAGATGACTTGAAATATAATTTATGAAATGGAAGTTGTTTGCAAATAAATTTCAATCAAACATGCAATCCAAAATTGTTTGAAATATTTTGTACTTTATAATTAAGTATTTTTAGTTAACGAAAAGGGATACATAACCCGCATTTCTTTCCATTTGAAAGAATTGTGAGCAAATAACATTTTCTTTGTAAAATTATAGTAGATTTAAGGGACTTATATTCAATACTCCCTTTCAAGGTTGTATATGGTCCACGTAACTAAATCTTTGTGGTCATGTAGACCAATAACTTGGGATGTGGTATGCAATGACATTATGTTTTGGATGGGAGACCCATTCTCTCTCTCCGACGAAAATGACAAGGACAGGACTTCGTTGTTTGAACCCAGTTGTCACGTATCTCACTACTTCTATAACGAATTTTTTGGGATAAAGTAATAAATATTTGTATAATTGCGAAAAATGAAAAAAACTGTTGAAAATTATGGAGAGGGGGACAACTCATCAACTGAGTTAGCAGTGTCCAGAGTCCGAAAAGAACTCGCCAACTCAATTGGAGGGCTCTGTGCATGTTCACCAACTCAGTTGGCGGACCATGAGGCTGTTACATGTGCCTCGAAGACTCCCCCTCTCCCTCGGAGACCGCCCCTCTCCCTCAAAGACCCCCCTCCCCTCAACTCCTCCCCCACCCCCCTTCCAAAACCTTCCACTTTTCCTATAAATAAGACCCCAACTCATCTTCCTCCTCCTCACCACACTCTCACAACACCCTCCTCTCCTGACAGCACTCTCCTCTCCCTCATTTTCCTGTCTGCAAGCAGCAAGATCAACTGAAAAAAAATATAACCCAAAAATCTAATGTAAGTAAACATATTATTTGTGATAATTTTTAAATCGTTGACAGGCTTATTATATTTTAGTCGTAAATGATCACAGTTATTTTTTTTTGTAGATGGCTAACCAAAATGACGGTCGTATTCCCGGTGGACCGACTACCGACCTTATTATTAAACAACGTGAAGACCACATATCTAGTCGGATATTTACTGGAGAGCTAATTTTTTTTAAATTATAAGTTTGCAAGTTAAGTAATTTACACACAAAATATAATGCATATATTTTTTATAGTTATACGACCATGATCTTGGTTTACGAACCCGAATCCATGTACATTGGCGGACCGAATGAAACTATCGTACGTGGGAGCTAAATTCTGTCCAAAAGACTTTGGTAGAATTTTTGGATTCCACTATATATATCGTGTTAGATATTTAATCCACGATCTTCATTTAGTTGTATGTCTTGCGGAGCGTTGGTGGCCTGAACGCAACACTTTCCAACTCGCATTCGACGAGATGACGATCACCCTATTTGATGTGGCAAATATACTATGGTTACCTATTAAAGGTGACGTTATATATTTTGATCCGCACTTAAAAAAATTTGATCTGATCATGAGGTATCTCAGTGTTACTCCTCCATCTGGTATAAAAGACGATAATTTTGTGAAGTTTACATGACTTCGTGGCAACTTCATGGACCTACATCACACTATTGACGAGGTGGTTGATGTAGATGAAATACGGGTATGTATTTTAATTAGTAAGATTTGTTTATGACTTAATTTAGTGTTTATATAACACTTAATATTTTCAGGTCATTCGTTGCACTAGAGTGTAATTGCTCTGTTTATGTGGTACAATTTTATTTTTCGATGCATCAAAAAATATGATAAATGTGCAGCTTCTACCATTCTTGGATGATTTGACAAAACCTACTCAGCATGCATGAGAGCTGCTACTCTAGCATTTTTTAACTCAAATTTGACAGAATTTGTGAGATCCAGTCGCTAGAGTATTTGTGGATGTATTTCACTGATTCAGGTATGAATGAAAGACCTAAATTAGTTAGATTAGAATACAAATTTTGTTTGTACTAATATCATATTTTTGTTTTATAGTTCTAGTCCTACGAGCACTTCTATATTGGTAGGCCTGTTACTAGCATTCTCAGTGATGTTGG
>JAYESA010000496.1:52500-167424 GCA_036927795.1 Iris macrosiphon
GACCCGATTCACCCCGGAACTGAGTACGCCCTGCCAAACGGGACGACTTGGTAGCACGCGGTCTTTACCAAAACGTGCGCGCCATTGATACGGACGTGCGAGATTTCGCAGAAGTTAATTTGGATGTGCGTGCACACCGGAATCAACGCGTATCCGCCGACAACGTCCCGTATCTGCCTGTTTTGGAACACGCTGTAACTTTGTGTACACACGTCGGATCGAGACGAAACTTGCGTCATCGGACTCGTAGCAATACGCTGGTCCTATGATCCAAGTTTGGTTCGATTCTGAGAACGTTGACAAAATCCCGTATCGTGGGCCCCACAGGCTCCACTTGACGGGCAATTTTGTGATCGGCACA
Organism: Iris macrosiphon; assembly: GCA_036927795.1. Lineage (NCBI taxonomy): Eukaryota > Viridiplantae > Streptophyta > Magnoliopsida > Asparagales > Iridaceae > Iris > Iris macrosiphon. The sequence continues at coordinate 52,862 of JAYESA010000496.1, forward strand.
TCGGAATCCAGTTATGGACATTCCGTTGGGTTCGTATCGACGTTCTGGACTTGTTGACACTAAGTTTGGCGAATTTGGAGACCTTTGATCCTGACACGTTTTTCGGTGCAAAGCGGCCCACATGTGGACCCCGCTTTGACCGGAAACTATCATTTTTGTCCTTTGTGTCCAAATTGGACTTAAGGACAGGCGCTTCTAGCTATTTGATATTTTCTGAGACTGTTAGTGATGTTTATTTCAGCATCCGAAGACTTTCCTTCTGAGGTCATAGTTTCTGACACTTGGTACTTGACATCTGGACGTTACATATTTGCAGCTCTCTTGCCAGACAAGTATACCTTGCCTTATTGTACTGTTTAAATTCAGTTATTATTAGTTACATGTTTATTTATTATATAAATGTGCGCGTCCGAGCAGACTCGGGTGCAGTCAACGAAGGCGTTGACGTTAGGACTTGTGTCTGACCTAGTGTCTAGTAGACTCACCTAAAAGTTGTGAAGTTATTGATATAACTTTCCAGGCCTTGACACGTATCATTATACGTTACAGAGTGAGTTCATGTAGGGACGCGTGCCTCATGCGCGACTGGCCATCAGTGTGAGCAACACGTGTAACGGTATTTAGCTTAGTTGGTTATTTTATTGAGACTTGCATCATAGTAGGAGGTGTCCACGTCGTTTTCACGACTTGTACATCTATATTGGGCGGGAAAGATACTAGTAGACGTATGGGACACCCCCTCCTTGTTGTTATATCCTTCGTTCCATGCTCCTCGGAGATGGACGATTGTAGAGCTACCCGTGTGTCCGGGGGCATATGACACATATACTAGCCGGTCATGACGATTGGTGAATTACGTCAGCATATGTCAAGCCTACACATTCCCATGCGTACTATCAGGTCTTTAAATTGCATTCACTTAGATGGTTAGCACACCCCATTTATTTATTCAGTATTTACATTATGGCATGTTATTTTTATGTATCTTGCTATGTCCCTCTGAGGACCTGGTCCCCTGCCAGGTGTATATGTTCTTGAGCATTCGCAGGAGAGCAGATCCGGACATGTTACGTATATCCCGAGGAGGTCTTCTCTTCGAGCCTCGTGATTGTCAGATGTTGTTCTTATTTGGTGTGTATCTGGTTTCTTTTATATTCTATTTCGGCAGTGGATTTGTTTCCATCCGACTGTCATTCTTTAGGTACTTTATTTTGAGTTCTAGTTACATGGTTATTGGTTATTTATGTTTATGTGATTTCTGTGGATGAGATTTAGATATTACCCTGTGACTTGTGATTAATTATACCACTGGTGAACTATTGTTCATTATACAGCGTACGCACGTATATATGGTTTCCATATATTGGAGTTGCCATATATACGGGCGGCTGGCATGGTTACATATCCTAGTCCTACGTATTTTAGGACTGGGGCATGACAGTTATATATATATATATATATATATATATATATATATATATATATATATATATATACATATAGCTAGATAGATGCATAGATATAGCGAGATAAATATATATGTATAGGTGTGAGAGTGGGTATATGTATAAGTGTGTATGTGTGAATATATATATACATATAGATACGTAGGTGTTTAAGTATATGTGTTAGATATATATATTCTAGCCTAGATTATTACCTAGGTGTATATATCTATATTCATAGATAGTTAGCTAGAGGGGTGTTAGTGAGAGATGAGGGATATCTCAATACCTTGAGATATCAAGGTATCTCAATACCTTGAGATACCCAAGGTATTGAGTATCGGAGCGGGGTTTTTGAGCAATTGCCTAGGAATAGGTTTAGAGTTATTTTTATATGTATATGTGTATATATTTACGCGTGCTGGCATAGGTTTTAGCAGGTATAGGCGGGGTGCGTAGCCTAGGTCGAGGTATCGGATACCGAGGGTATCCCGGTATCTCGAGGAGGCGAGTTTAATGGTTTACTAGCTTAACGAGCTAGTTTTGACCTAGAATTTTAGGGGCACCCTAGTTTGACCTAGTGTTGACCATAATTGTCTCCGTTGACCGTAAAAGTCAACATTTGACCTAGTTTTGACCTAGAGTTGACTTTTGGACCCTGGGTTGACTTTTTGACCAGAATTTTATCAGTTTGACCCGTTCGACCTAGAATACCCCTAGAACCTTATTTCTAGTTATTTTATATCAGTTTAACTCTTTAGAACCCTGTTTAATTCTGCTTTTCGCAATAGGTTCTTGCGACGCCAGTCCGGATCTCGGTCCTCATCAGTTGCTCAGGACGTCAGGCGAGTACCTACCTCTGATAGTTTCCATTTTATGATAGCGTTTATATCACATATTCTAGAACTGTAATACTTGATTCTGATACATTGTTACACGAGCTGGTACTAGTGGATTCCGTCATGAGATGCTATCCTCCTTACCGTGTTCAGCGGGTACTCTATCACGTGTATTTCATCATGTGCTTCGGGTATTGATTCTCATGTGTTATTATGTGCTTCTTGTTCTCTCGCCTTCATGTGCGCGAGCTATTTATCATGTACGTAGCGTGTCATGGTTAGATCCAAGAGTATTAGTGGGAAAGAGGAGTAGGAGTTGGTTATGTGATCAAAGCCAAACAGTATTCATGTGTATGTCGGTTATGTAACTCACGCATAACGGAGTTATCGTAGTTTATTCATGTGCAACCTAAGCTGATCACATAACGAACTTGTGCTCAAGGCACTTAGCTAGTATTCCTGTTTTCTCACATGCAGTTACTTCTCCACTACTTGTATTGTTCTCCAGTTTTATATTGCAACTACTTTATCTGCTCCACCATGTATTTATTTTCTTGTGCATCTTGTATACTTTTCTATTGCTAGTCATATATACCTTACCATGTATTTGGAGTTGCTTTCAGAGTTATGTACTTCGCTCCAGTCCTGACTAGGCATATTTTTTCCAGAGGATCCTAAGGATTTTTGCCCGACATTCTACAGGCCGGGCGTCGAGGAGTGTTGTGACCCGGAGACTGAGGAGGAGCCCGTCGAGGAGACGCCGTTAGCACCCTAGTTAGCTAGGTGGGTTTCCCTGGGTTATTCCCAGTTGTTATTTTGGATGACTGTACTTATTATTTTGCTGCTGTGAGATATTATAGACTTGGACTGTATATTTGGATATTGTACTTGCTCTTCGTTTCTTTGTTTCTTTGTGATATCTTATCGTGCTTTTACTCTTGTCACGCCCCAGTCCCAAAATGTCAGAAACTAGGCCACGTGTCACTGGCCAGCTGACACGTCACTAAGGGCTTAATCTATTTTGAATAGACCCATAGGGACGTGCTACGCTGTCCTAAGATACTACAAGAACAACACAGGCAAACTATCTCATCCACAACAAAATGTCAGAAAAGCAAGTGCTGAATATATATAAAACTGAGTCTGATACAGTACACAACTGGTGAGATCACAAGCCTACTACAAAAACTGATAATAGCGCAGAAAAATTAGATAGACTAAACAGTGTCTATCTGACCAAAACATCTCCATCTCCAAGTGGCAGGCCTCTAGGGTCAAGCATTCTCTGAGGGTGTCTCCTCGAGCTCCTCCTCGGTAACACATCTAGCCTCCTGATCAGGGCCGTACACAGTGGGGTAGAAAGCCTTGTCTAGATCTGGCAAGGAACCAGGTCCTCAGTGGGACATAACAAGATACAGAAAATGACATGCCAAGTATGTAAATACTGAATAAAGAAAATAAATACAGGGTGCTAATCATTCTAAGTGAAATGCAAGTAAAGACCTTGTAGTACGCATGGGATTGTATCGGCTAGACATATACTGACGTAGTTCACCAATCGTGGGGACTGGCTAGTATATGTGTCATATGTCCCCTGACTCAAGGGAACTCTGCAATCGACCATCATGGTACGAAAGTATAAAACATTTATGGAGGGGGGTGTCCCATACGTCTACTAGTTATCTTTCCCATCCCAATGAAACTAAATGTCAAGTCATACTATTCCTGAATTATTCTAATCCGTGATGCGGGTCACACGTACTAGTAGCTAATCAACTACGCAGCTCGCATCCCAATATGCATTGCAACCATGTTGCGTGTTCCCGTGTTAGGGTCTAGGAGAATATTAGAATGCTCTCACAGCAAAAGGGTGAGTCTGTAAGACTAAGTTAAACATACTTTTGTCAACGTATCAGTTGACTGTACCTAAGGCAGTCTCGGATAATCATGGTATATGAAATTTAGGAACAAAGCAGATATCAATAATTGAATTTGAACATTAACTTGGCAAGGTATACTTGTCTACTCCTTGATAGTACTGAAAACCTGATCTCCCAGTCAGGGTTGAGGGTGCTTGTGACTGGGGGTCACTGGCTGTACTGAAGTTGGTTTCTGTTAAAATAGACAGGGTTCGTGAATATCACAGTTGTGATATAAAGTATATGTATATATACTTATATCTACATATATAATATAGTTATATATATATAGTATGTATATATATATATAGATATAATATATATAGCAGTATATATAGTATATACAGAACAGAAAAAAATGCAGGTATATATAGAATTTATAATAGTAGCAGGGTATATCCTCTGCCATATATAAATAATATTATGATATCAGGGTGTATCCATTGATGTATATATATATATATAAATTGAAATGACAGGACAGAAAATAAATACATATATATCTATGTAATAGTACATAATGTATATAGATAATATATATATAATGAATTTAAATGACAGTGCAAGAATTTAAATTATACATATATATATATATATGTAGGCTGTATTATCCAGCACAGTAATATATAATAAATAATAAATTGAAATGACATTGCAAGAATTGAAAATAGGTATATATATATATAAGCTGTATTATCCAGCTGGATATAGATAATATATATATATATATATATATATATATATATATATATATATATATATATATATATATATATATATATATATATATATATATAAACATATATAATAGGTGCAGGAAATTAAGTGCAGAAAAATAAAATAAAAGAAAAAAATGCATAGTATATATATATATATATATATATATATATATATATATATATATATATATATATATATATATATATATATATATATATATACCATATGATAGTATTTATATAACATATTTTGCATATATAGCATATAGTATGCATATTATATATATAGATATATATATACATATATACAATTTACATATATAAATATATATGTATAAAATATAGTTATATATATATATAATATATATACAGTATAATATACTGTAAATAATAGTATATAACATATATATATAAATATACATATATACATATAAATATACATATATATATACCTATATATATACATATATATATACATATACATATATATACATATACATATACATATACAAATATATATATAATTACATATATATAGGGTTAAGTATTATACCTACTGACAGGGGGGTCCCACGCGGTGTTGCCGGCGGGAGGACGGCGGCGGAGGCGGCCGGAGGTGGCCGGAGGAGCAACAGCAGTAGCAGTGACTGCTAGCAGCAACTGCAGCGGCAGCAGTCTGTGAAGGTGGTAGCGGCGGCTGCGGCGGAGGGGACGACGGTGCAGGGTGGGGGAACGGCGGAGGGAGGAGTGGCGGTGAGGTTGGTGGTGGTGGCGGGGGTCTACGGTGGCTGTGGTGGCGGCTAGAGGCGTCGGGGATGAGGGTGGCAGTAGCTAGGTTTAGGGGGTGGAGGCTGCTGCGGGGGCTAGGGCGGACGGAGGAGGTGTCGTGGGGAGGTAAGGTGGTGGTGGTAGGTAGGGGAGGTCGGGGCGAGTCGAGTGGGGGTGGTGATGGCGGTGCACGGTGGCCGGAGGCGGCGGGGGAGGTGGTTCGGGTGGTGGTGGCTGTGGGTAGCAGTGAGGGAGTGGGGTGTTTGCGGAGGCTGTGGCCGGCGGAGCAGGGCGGCGCTGGCGGTGGGGCTTGGCCGGAGGGGAGAGGGTGCCAAGGCGAAGGGTTGGCCGGAGTTGGGTGGCCGGCGGTGGTCGGAGGTGGCGGAGGGAAGGGGCTGTAGGGATTTGTAAGGGAGGGGTTTGGGTTTATATAGGAATTGAGGGAATGACAATTTCGTAATTATGGGGAAGTTTAGGGTTAAATTGGTAATTTAATATTTTATGATATTTTCACAGGATTTCTCTGGATTCTTATGGTGGGTCCCTCACACCTATGGTCTAGCCAATAGGATTAGGCCACCTAGCATGCAATTTTGCATAAAGACCCCTAACTTTTCAATAATTGCATAAATGCATGAATTTGGTATTTTGCGTAATTTTGCAATTTACCTGATTTTAAATACTGATTTCCCTAAATTCTAAATTGTACAAAAATGAGGGAAAATAGCTGGAAAAAATGTTTTGGACAGTGGGGAGAATCTGGGCAGAGGCAGGGTCTGATTTCTTAGGTGATACGGGTCCTCGTATTTATTAATTAATAAATACTGCGCACGGTGTTCACTAATTATTTAGAGGCTATTAGGGTCATAATTTCTCTACGGTGTCAATACACTAATTGTAGTATATTCAGTCTAGAATATTATCATATTTTTGTTTGGGCAAAACAGGTGCCTACTGGTCCTCAAATCTCTAGGGTACAGAGATGGATAAAGAGCAGAAAATTAAATAGGGAATAAATACGTACGTTTGTAACGATATTTGTATGACTAAAATGAAGCATCAAACAAGGTTTCTAGAAGTTGCACAAAATACAGAAAAATAGTCTAACAAGTCTAGGGCAGGTATGTGAAATTTATTTAGGGTTTAACAGTTAGTGGGATGTCCTAACTAATTGTGTAATGAACAGGTGCACAATCAATAGATTATATAATAAATAAATTTTTTAAAAAGTTGCTATAATTCTAATTAGTCTAAACTAATCCTAATTTACTGAAATCTGGTCGAGGGAGTTTACAACTCTTCCCCTAGTTATTGTGATTGAGAGTTTATATATATTGCGTGGTTGCCCTCCTTTTGGAGAGGATATTGACATATTTTGTGAGATATAGATTGTGACCTAGAACGAACCTTTACAGCGTTCTACCGCCGATTTTGCGACGTAGGCTGGACGTACCTACGACTCATGTCCAATTTTTCGGGTGCGGGTCGTGACAATTGACTTTTAGGTCAACGGATCGCCTCGATTTGCGTGCCACGGATCACAAATCCGTAAAGTTGACTTTCTTTGGACCAAAATTAGAGTTTAACAATAAAATCAGATTATAATAAGATTAAAATACTATTTTAGGTTATTTTATTAAGAATTAAAATAGATTAAAATGGAGGAACCTATTCACCCACTTTTGTAACATAACTTGTTTAATTTATGTGACGGGTAGATCGGACGACGCCTTGAGTTGTGACTTCATCCTTTTTCAGAGCAGGCAAGTATACCTTGCCATTGTACTGTTATTTATATTACATATGTTGCATGCATCTTTATTTTCTGTCTTTAGTTCATATATTTTAACTGTTATATAAAATGCGCGCGACGGTGTCGTCGCGATATATTTTTATTTATGTATTTGCATTGACCTTGTTTATGAGACTACCCCATTATCATGTAGCATCATTAGGTTCATTGGCCATGACACAGTTGTTACAAGAGTGTGGGTCTCATATAGATCACGGACTGCATGACAGGTCTAGCGTCATGTACGTATGGGCCGTGCGTTAGGGATGACTGCTGATAGAAACTTTGTATGCTAGAAGACTTAGCAGTCATTAGAGGTCCATGGACATAGCCTATTGTAGTACGGTGGCCCAATCCTTGTCCTTGTTTGGTTGCAGGATTGGGCTAGGGTACTAATGATAGGCTATGAATCAAATCGTGTCATGGATGTGACATGCTTAGAGCATGGGGGTGGGAAGAACAACAAGTACCGCATTTGGGTTCCTTTGCATTTTTCTTATTGTAACCTGGAAGCTCCGCTGGAGATACGGGCGGTGATGACCCCTATACAATTGGCGGCCTCTGCCGTTCAAAAGACGGTATGCTTTGAGGCCCCTGATTCTCCGAGAGAGTCATGCCAATCTCATTTTTAGCCAGATAGCCCACTTGTTAGAAAGTTGTTCTCAAACTGCATTCACATAGACGGTTAGGCAACCCATTGGATATTTATTTTAGTACTTTATTGGCATGCTTTTATGTATCTTGTTATGTCCCTCTGAGAACCTGGCCCTTCCAGGTGTGGTTGTTCTTGAGTATTCGCAGGAGCGCAGATTCGGATGGTTACATATGTTTCGAGAATGTCTTCTCTTCGAGCCCCGTGGTCGTTAGTTAATATTCTTATATTGTGTTTGTGGTGTAGTACTTATATTGTATTTACTTTTATATTCGAGTTGGTAGTGAATTTGTTTCCATCCAACTATCATCTTTAGATACTTTGTAGTGAGATCTAGTTCATAGCTATTGGTTATTTATTTATATTTAATTTTCGTGGATGAGATTTAGATTATACCCTGTGACTTGTGACAGATTTATACCACTTGTGGATTTGATATTCATATTACAGCGTATGTAAACACCCTAAATTTTTTTCAGATTTTTAAAATCAATTTTTGGAATTTATATGCAATTTACATAGGACATGTAGTGAGTTTATAATTTTTAATTGCCAATAAACAATATTAAAATGAAATAAAAATATGATTTTATGGTATAAAATAGAAAACCGGACTTAGGGTAATTTTCTGGGATTTTATTGGGCATCGGACCTAATTTTAAAAGCCTAAAAACTATTTTCTACATAAATTAATTAATTAATTAATATTATTATTTTTATTTCTATTATTTTCGGTTTAGGGCCCGGCCCGGCCCAGTGGGCCGAGCCCGTTAGCGAGCCCAGCCCAGTCCCCTGTTAACGGGTCGGGCGGGTTCTCCCCGTCCGGATCCGCGCCCGACCCGGACCCGCATCACCCCCACCCTCTCCCACGTTCGAACCCGCGTTCTCCGGCGACGTGGCCGGAGAACCTCCCCACGACGCCCCGACCCATCGCTCCCCTCCGGATCCCGCGGCCACGTCGACCCCGGCCGAGCCCCCGCAGCCCCCTATAAATAGCCTCTCCTCCGCCTCTCTTCCCCCCAAACCCTAACCCTAACCACCCGATCTCCGGCGAGCCCCTCCGACGACCGAGACCCCCACGCCACCGCCCTCTCAGCCGTCCTCCTCCCCGCCGTGACCTCCAGCGCCCCTTCCTCTCCTCCCTCCGCTGTCTGCAGACCCGACGCCGGCCTCCCCTAGCTCCGTCGACCCCCTCGACCCCCGCCGCAGCAGCCCTAGCCCGGCGCCACCACGCCGACGATCCCCCGCCTGGCCGCAGCTCGCCCCGCCGAGTCCAGCCTTCTCCGGTGATCCCCCAGCCAGCGGACACAGCAGGACACGCGGACACAGCTCCGACACAGGATTCGGACACGAACTCGCGTGTCGGACACAGTTCAAAACCCCGGTTTTTCGGGTCCCTTCAGGTACTCATAACTTCCTGCTCGTAACCCCGTTTCGTGAAGCTCTGTTCTAGTACCCGTAATTTCCTACTCGTAGCTCGAAATTCGATTCCGTAAATTTCTACGCGAAGCCTGTATGACCCTCTCGGTGCCCGGACAAACCGCTCGGGGCATCGCGTCCTGTGGTGATCGCACACCGCGATCCAAAAACAGGAAAAACCAGACCCTGTTTCACCCCGGAACTGAGTACGCCCCGCCAAACGGGACGACTTGGTCGCGTACGGTCTTCACAGATACGTGCGCCTCGTTGATACGGACGTGTGGGATTTCGCGGAAGCTGATTCGGGTGTGCGTGCACACCGGAATCAACGCGTATCCGCGGACATCGCCCCGTATCCGCCTTTTCTGCAATTCACCTTAACTTCGTGCACACACGTCGGATCGAGACAAAACTTGCGCCATCGGACTCGTAGCGATACGCTGGTCCTGTGGGTCAAGTTTGGTCCGATTCTGAGAACGTTGACGAAATCGCGTGTCGTGGGCCCCACAGGCCCCGCTCGACGGGCGATTTCGTGATCGGCTCATCGGAATTCAAATCTGAAAGTTCCGTTGGGTTCGTATCAGCGTTCCTGACCTGTTGACACTAAGTTTGGTGAATTTGGAGACCGTTGACCCTGACACGTTTTTCGGTGCAAAGCGGGCCCACCGGTGGACCCCGTTTTTGCCCGAAATTGCCGTTTTTGCCCTTGTCTCCAAATTGGACCCAAGGACAGGCGATCCTAGCTGTTTGACACCTTCTGAGCATGATGGTACTGTTTATTTCAGCTTTCGGAGACATCTCTAGAAATTTCCGAAACCAGGACATAAGTGGAATTCAAACATCAGGCAAGTGCACCTTGCCAAACTTGCAGTCATTATTTTACTATTTTCTGTAAAAATACTCTGCTGGATTTCTTGTGCAAATTCATATAAACTGTTTAAAACTGCTTAACCTAGGGAACGTATGACGTACCTAGTGCCCGATCATAGTCGGGTACTGATACCGTGCGCGGTGTTGGGTTCGTCATTTAGAGATGGATTTACGACCCCCTACTTTGTACTTGACCTATCAAGTACCCTACAACCCAGGACACTTGACACTATCATGGACAGAATCTTCCTGAGTTATTGTGGGGATTCTGAATAGGATACAGGACTTGACAGAGTTATTTATTTATAGACAGTATGACTTGTTGCATTAGCTATAATCCCGCTAACATGGACATGAGACATTATGGTCATGGCTTGCGTGATTACATTGGGTGGGGAGAGACACACAGGCTACAGGCTGTTCTATATATATATCTACTATTATTGTGAGGTTGTAGACTCTCCAGCAGAGCTAGACCCTTTACGTGTTATTACTGCTACCGGCTCCCCGACACAGAGCTTGTAGCGGTCTCAGCCTGAGTACTAGTGTTGCTCTCATTTGCATATCACATAGATGGTTAGTTACTTAGTTTACCCTGCTGTTTCATTATTTATTGCACTGCTTATTCATTTTGGCTTGTATTATTTGTGCCTTGCTATGTCCACTGAGGACCTGGAATGGATTATGTCCCCAGGTTTAGCTGAGGAGCAGTATCCCGAGATATACGGGACAGGAGCTGAAGCTATTGCTGGAGCTGAACCAAACACTGAAGACGAGGTGACTGCCGAGGACTTCTCCTGAGTGCTTGTTCCAGTACTCATTTATTTATTTCAAGTTTACATCTTTTGTTCCTGGCCTATAGAGCCAGTTTATTCAGACTTAAGTCGGATTGTTTCTCCGACTGACTTGCTGTGATGATGTTGCTACTTATTTCCATTTGATTATGCAGTTTATTTCTTTATCTTTATGGATGAGATTAGTGTGACTTGTGTAGTAGACCTTACTTACAGCTTAAGTACGCCCTGATGGTTCCATTAAATTGGGTTATCCATCGGTGCGTGCTGCTGGCCATTGCCACGTATCCAGTCCCTCGTCATTTTGGGACTGGGGCGTGACATAGTTTTTGTGGTGGCCCATGCAGGTCCTATGTAAATTGTTCGGTTTCAACTTAGGGACCGGACAGGCCTGCAATAAGATAGGTTATAGGATCTCATCCATTTAATCATTTTTGAACTCTATGTCGAATTCAATTAAATTGCTTGAACTGCATCCTGTTTTGATTCCTCTGTGCGTTCTCATTGTTTTCTTTTGATGCAGAGAAATGGATCCCAGACGTGGTGACGAGACCCCCTTGGGAACACCGACTGAAGCAGGGTTTACCTGCGAGGCTGGAACGATGCCAGATACTAGAGGACAATCCTCTCAGAGCAATCAAACTGGCCAGCCAAGTTCCAGGTTCAGGCGTGATGACATCCCGCCTCCTCTCCAGTTCCCTCCTATGATGCCTGTCTTTCCCCCAGGGCAGGCAATGGACGGACAGCAAATGTTCCAGATGTTCTACGCGATGATGCAGGCCCAACAACAGATACAACAGGAGACCCAACGCCGAGAGGCCGAGAACCTAAGGAACAGCCTGGTCGCAGCATTGGAGCATGCAAATCCACCAAATAGGCGGCCAACGACGGGATCTATTACGGATTTCCGTCAACTCAAGCCCCGTACCTTCTCGGGCAAGGAAGGACCAACTGAAGTGCATGAATGGCTTACAAACACACAGCATCAGTTGGAGGCCGCCGAACTACCAAGGGACAAATGGATGACTGCCGTCAGGATGCAACTGACGGACAACGCACATCATTGGTGGCTGTCCGAAGAAAGAAGGCTCGGACATGATCAGGTTACCTGGGAGGAGTTCTCCAGACTCTTCCAGGAAATGTACATCCCTGCTGTGGCTCGGTCAGAACTCCGAGACAGATTCAACCACCTGATCCAGGGCAACATGACGGTGGAGGAATATAACGCCGAATTCATTCGCCTGAGCCGCTTCGCCCCTTCGCTAATTCCTACCGAAGAGGAGAAGGCGGAGAAGTTCTTTGATGGGCTCAGGTTCGAGCTCCAGAAGTTAATCGGATCGGTCGCGCCCACCTCCTACACCGACGTCCTAGCTGCAGCACGTCGGCTGGAGCGCGTTACTCGGAGGGAATCAAGCCTGAAACGTCCCTTCTCCTCAGCACCGTCCAAGTCATCACCAGGGGAATCTGCTAAACGGCCCCAGAAGAGCCCGCCTCCAAGAGCAGCAACTAAGAACCTGCCTACTTGCCACTACTGCAGCAAGGTAGGACATATTGAAAAGGAATGTCGACGCAAGCTGGGACTCTGCCTGGTTTGCGGATCTGGACAACACTTCTCAAAGGACTGCTCGGAACGTCGAGAGGGAGTTCCGAATCGACCAGCTCCACCTGCAGCTCTTCCAGCTGGGGGAGCAACACAGACAGGGCCTGGAGGAGCCAGGCCACCTCTACCACCTCAGGCAGCACTGTTCCAACAAGCTCGTCAGCAAAGGGGTCCCGCTCAGGGACGAGGTCAGGCATATGCACTAGCAGTCACTGAGGAAGCTACTGCAGGCAAAGTGATAGCAGGTACCATATTAGTAGCTTCAATCCCTGCTGTAGCATTATTTGATTCTGGAGCTTCGCATTCATTTATTGCTGCTAGCTTCGTAGCCACACATAGAATAGCTACCGCAGCTCTCTCGAAGATGAAGAGAATACTAACGGGAGGTGGAATTATCCCGGTTAGTGATACTTGTAGATCATGTTCGGTAGTAGTCTGTGGCCGAGAGATGCGAGCCCAATTCCTGATCTTTTCTATGCCTGATTACGATGTTGTACTTGGTATGGACTGGTTAAGTCAGTACCATGCGATACTGGATTGCCGGCTTGGAAAAGTGATATTTAGACCCCCTAGCCTTCCTGAGTTTGAATTTCTACGAGGAGCTGTAGAACAAGGGGTCCAGCCAACTCTTAGGGATTGACCGTAGAAGAAGATTCAAGTTACCCAAGAGTCATAATGGAATTTGTGGATGTGTTTCCCGACGATCTTCCAGGTTTACCACCTGATCGGGAGATAGAATTCATAATAGACCTAACTCCAGGAGCCGAACCTATCACCTCATCGGTATATCGGCTAGCACCTAAGGAGTTAGTGGAGCTGAAAACACAAGTTGACGACCTTCTGGAGAAAGGATTTATCCGGCCTAGTGTTTCACCATGGGGAGCACCTATACTTTTTGTACCCAAGAAGGACGGATCTGTACGGCTGTGCATTGATTACAGAGCCCTTAATGCTGTAACTATTAAGAACCGGTACCCATTACCACGCATTGATGATTTGTTTGACCAATTGAGTGGTGCTAAGGTATTCTCAAAGATTGACCTTAGATCCGGTTATCACCAGATTAGGGTGAAGAAGGATGATATCCCAAAGACAGCCTTCAGAACTAAGTATGGGCATTATGAGTTTCTAGTTATGCCGTTTGGTTTAACCAACGCACCTGCTGTATTTATGAGTTTGATGAACGGGGTCTTCCATCAGTACTTGGATAAGTTCGTGGTGGTGTTCATTGATGATATTCTAGTCTACTCCAAGAACCACGAAGAGCACGAGGAACACCTTAGAATTGTGCTAGAAACCCTGAGAAGAGAGAAGCTGTATGCCAAGCTCAGCAAATGTGAGTTCTGTATGGACAAGGTGCCATTCTTAGGGCATATTATCTCGGGAGAAGGACTGTCTGTGGACCCAGAGAAAGTCACTGCTATAGAAACCTGGCCTACCCCTACCTCTGTTGCAGAAGTGAGGAGTTTTCTTGGACTTGCTGGGTATTACCGGCGATTCGTAGAAAAAATTTCAAGAATCGCAGAGCCGATGACTAAGCTGACACGGAAGGATCAGGAGTTCATATGGACGGAAGAATGCCAGCATGCCTTTGAAGAATTGAAGAGGCGTCTAACGACAGCACCAGTCTTGACTCTTCCCTCAGGGTCAGCAGGTTTTGTTGTTTACAGTGATGCGTCCGGTAGTGGACTAGGTTGTGTCTTGATGCAACATGGCAAGGTTATCGCTTATGCATCGAGGCAGCTGAAGGTCCACGAGAAGAACTACCCAACGCACGACCTGGAGCTAGCTGCAGTGATTTTTGCATTGAAGATCTGGAGACATTATCTGTATGGAGAGAAGGTTGAAATATTCACTGATCATAAGAGCTTGAAGTATGTTTATACACAGAAGGAGCTCAACATGAGGCAAAGACGCTGGCTTGAGTTGATGGTGGACTTTGACATCGATCTGCAGTACCACCCGGGGAAAGCAAATGTTGTAGCCGACGCCCTCAGCAGAAAACCCTCGGCTTATTTCTTAACGGAGCAGCCTCAGCTATTACAAGACTTGCAAGATCTTCAGATAGAGGTTGTTCTACCTGGACAAAATGGTTTGCTGGCTAACCTTGAAGTAAAGTCATCGCTGGTGGAGAGAATCAAGGAAGCTTTGCCTAATGATGCCAGATTCCGAAGGCTGAGAGAAAGAACAGAAGCAGGCTTGCAGACGGGACTTCGCATCCACGAGGACGGAACATTAAGGTGCGAAAATCGCCTATGTGTTCCAAATGGAGAATTAAGGCAGGAGTTGATGACAGAAGCCCATAGCTCCATATATGTCACGCCCCGAGGCGTCCCCCGAGTCGTGACCGCCGTGCGGGCCTGGAGTTGCGCCCGCACAAGGCTTTTTAATGATTTGCATAGCAAGCACATACTCAGAGTACGCAGATAAATTGAAACACAGATTTGAAACATAGAAAAGTTCTCTTTATCTGATGCTAGAGGCAGCTGTGGCTCATGGTTGCTTTCCACTATCTCTGTAGCAGCCGGGACACATGCAGCTCAGCTCTCCACCAATAGCCATTGTCCGACCGCGTGCGAATGCATGGAACACTATCAAATAAACTCTTAGTATGCAGACGAGACGAACCATCTATAAACACTCTTGTACGAGTCAGCTAATATGCCGAACGGCTTACAAAAGGGTTGACTCAAAATGAGATAGCAGTCCTTTGCATTACATCCTTTTATAATCTCAAAACGATAAAGACCTCCAGGCTGGAGGATCGCCTTGCCACGGAGCTGCATTTGTGTATGAAGAGTTGCAGGCTCCTGACTCCAAAATGCTTCGGGGGCGCGGTGAAGATGCGCCTACAGTTGGACTGGATCGGGTAGACGACTTCGGCTCCTCGCTCGGTTCGCCTTGGTGCGGAGAACCTGTTTCAACGAGGGTCAGCATATCGAAACATGCTGGTGAAGGCGAGCTAGCCTGACTTTACCAATCAACACGTTGTTTTAATGAAGCATGCATATTTGTGGGTTTCTATCTTGCCTTAGTTCATTTACAGTTAAGCAGCATATTGAATTTACTGAAATGAACGTGCCACCGTTCGGTGGATTTTACCTGACCGTCTGAATTACCTGTACAATACTTACCTTGCCTTCCCTGCCACAGAGACACAAGTTAGTATGCAACAGGTTTAAATATACACGATGATCACTGGCGTGGTGCCATAACGGACATAGTCAAGGACAGGGATAGCATGCAACCAGAACACGACAAGCACACGATGCGTTGCAAGTTATCCCCTCCAGCACACGATGACTACACACGAGTTCCGCCCGGACCGGAACGGTGCCAGTGCCCCAGCGACCGTCCGCAGAACTTACCCTTGTGCACAAGTTGTCCATGATCGAACAATACGTTACTTAAACAATCAGTTACGCCTTCGAGGCAACACGAGCACACGACATATCCATAATTGTTAAGCATTCATGCACTTTCAGGCAACACGAGTATGAAATATGTATTTGCATAAGACAAGCAACAGTTTATGATTATTTCCAAGCGAACAAGCATGAATCTAAGTATTCGTTCGTGACAAGCATATAACCAAGTCTATTCTCTTTTATCTTGGTTTCTTTTATTATTACTTGGTATCGTTTGATCGGGGCGAGGGAGTGAGGCTGGAAGCAGAGCTAGCTAATCGGGTTGGTAGCCACTCACTTAGATTTTTGGGAAGAAGAAGGAAAGAGGCGCTTCACGACTCCGTTCGCAAGCCGCCTACTGCTCGTTCACCTGCACACGAACAGCTCGATTAATACTTCTTCCTCTCTTTCCATTCTCGGAATAGAAGTGCAAGTCTATGAACGAAAACAATGAAAACCATCGAAACCGTTCAAGGAAAACAAGCAAATCCCCAAAACCAACTCAAAGCACGAAAGCAACAAGCGACATCGAAAACCGAGACAATAAAAGATAGCAGCGGAGAGGTCCCTCCTGACTCTGCCGCTAAGCCGATCCTTGGGGCGCAGTCCACTGAATATGGGAATCGATTCCGAAGAAACAAATCCATAACGAGGACGAGTTCTTAATTCAATCTATCCCGATCGAACGATACCGTCTTGTGTTTCTTAGCCGCGATCTCCGCATCGGAAGAACGGGGCGCTACATCCTACCCAACTAATTGGAAGTTTCGTCCCGAAACTTAGGGTAGAACTTACCGTTAGGGATTATTTTGTTCAGGACGACGACCATGAAGGTTCGGACAGGAGGAAATAGCATGGGCTGGATCGCCACAAGCGAGGCATAATCCAAGTCTTTTACGGCAGTACTTCTTAAGGTGCCCTTTCCTCCTACAGAAGTGACAAGTTTTGTTCCAATCCCCGTCCTGCAGACCAGCGTTATTCGGGCGCTTTGTAGCGGTATTTCCTCCCTCGTTGCTTTGGCATTTGTGACTGGATGTATGCACAGCGCCGATAGAAACGTGAGGATAGAGTGGTTCGAGAGATAGGGCGTGATTCATGACTTCACGCATTGTCCCGTACTGATTGTTGACTACGTGCGAATAGATGGCAGGGCGTAGTCCACCTTCAAACCTTCTGGCTCGACTCGCTACATCAGGTAAATAGGCCCTAGCGAACTTCGAGAGTCGGTTGAACTCGGCGGAGTACTCTTTAACTGTCATCCTGCCTTGCCTTAGTTGCACGAAGTCATTTTCCATTTGACGTTGTACTGGAGGCGGTATAAACTCCTCTTCGAACGCGGCACGAAAGGTCATCCACGAGATCGCCTCCTCTCCGTGATCAAGTTGGAGAGATCGTCGATGCACGTCCCACCAATCGTGTGCGTTGAGGCGGAGCTGCAGTTGCGCGCAGGCGACGCGCCTATCTTCGGGGACCTCTAGCAGAGTGAAGTGATCTTCAATCTCGGCTAGCCAATCTAGAGCTACCACAGCGTCCTCAGTCCCGTCGAACGGGGTGTTGCAAACTTTCTTGAAGTGTCCCAAGTTGAAGGCAGTCACGTCCCTCGGCCTTGGAATTTGAGGCGTCTCCACTTCAAGCACGGGCTGTTCCACCGGAGTCGCTGCTGTTGCGGCGGAATGATTGGCAGCCAAAGTCTGAACGATTTGTTGCAGGGCATCTACCTGCTTCTGTTGGACTGAGAAACGGGTCTCTAAATTACTCTCGAGCTTGGCTTGGCGGGCATCGTCTCTTTGTCGTTGCTCTTCTAGCATTTTCATTAACCGCTCTAGCGGGTCGACTTGAGACATGCCTCGCTGGCTCCGAGAGCTTCCCGAAGTACCCGAACTTCTCTCTTGTGTTTCGATCGGTGGTTGCGCTGCAGATTGCGCTGGATCCATTCCTTCAAAAGAAGGTAAATTACATTAGGATCATAATGTATTATGGACTTATTGCATGAATGTATCTCATTTTGGCCTAGCGAGTTCAAGAGTTCGCACAGGAATTTGATCGTTAAAGGAACTTTTCCAGCACGAAGTCTAAGGAACTTTGAATCTGTGCTCTGATACCACTATGTCACGCCCCGAGGCGTCCCCCGAGTCGTGACCGCCGTGCGGGCCTGGAGTTGCGCCCGCACAAGGCTTTTTAATGATTTGCATAGCAAGCACATACTCAGAGTACGCAGATAAATTGAAACACAGATTTGAAACATAGAAAAGTTCTCTTTATCTGATGCTAGAGGCAGCTGTGGCTCATGGTTGCTTTCCACTATCTCTGTAGCAGCCGGGACACATGCAGCTCAGCTCTCCACCAATAGCCATTGTCCGACCGCGTGCGAATGCATGGAACACTATCAAATAAACTCTTAGTATGCAGACGAGACGAACCATCTATAAACACTCTTGTACGAGTCAGCTAATATGCCGAACGGCTTACAAAAGGGTTGACTCAAAATGAGATAGCAGTCCTTTGCATTACATCCTTTTATAATCTCAAAACGATAAAGACCTCCAGGCTGGAGGATCGCCTTGCCACGGAGCTGCATTTGTGTATGAAGAGTTGCAGGCTCCTGACTCCAAAATGCTTCGGGGGCGCGGTGAAGATGCGCCTACAGTTGGACTGGATCGGGTAGACGACTTCGGCTCCTCGCTCGGTTCGCCTTGGTGCGGAGAACCTGTTTCAACGAGGGTCAGCATATCGAAACATGCTGGTGAAGGCGAGCTAGCCTGACTTTACCAATCAACACGTTGTTTTAATGAAGCATGCATATTTGTGGGTTTCTATCTTGCCTTAGTTCATTTACAGTTAAGCAGCATATTGAATTTACTGAAATGAACGTGCCACCGTTCGGTGGATTTTACCTGACCGTCTGAATTACCTGTACAATACTTACCTTGCCTTCCCTGCCACAGAGACACAAGTTAGTATGCAACAGGTTTAAATATACACGATGATCACTGGCGTGGTGCCATAACGGACATAGTCAAGGACAGGGATAGCATGCAACCAGAACACGACAAGCACACGATGCGTTGCAAGTTATCCCCTCCAGCACACGATGACTACACACGAGTTCCGCCCGGACCGGAACGGTGCCAGTGCCCCAGCGACCGTCCGCAGAACTTACCCTTGTGCACAAGTTGTCCATGATCGAACAATACGTTACTTAAACAATCAGTTACGCCTTCGAGGCAACACGAGCACACGACATATCCATAATTGTTAAGCATTCATGCACTTTCAGGCAACACGAGTATGAAATATGTATTTGCATAAGACAAGCAACAGTTTATGATTATTTCCAAGCGAACAAGCATGAATCTAAGTATTCGTTCGTGACAAGCATATAACCAAGTCTATTCTCTTTTATCTTGGTTTCTTTTATTATTACTTGGTATCGTTTGATCGGGGCGAGGGAGTGAGGCTGGAAGCAGAGCTAGCTAATCGGGTTGGTAGCCACTCACTTAGATTTTTGGGAAGAAGAAGGAAAGAGGCGCTTCACGACTCCGTTCGCAAGCCGCCTACTGCTCGTTCACCTGCACACGAACAGCTCGATTAATACTTCTTCCTCTCTTTCCATTCTCGGAATAGAAGTGCAAGTCTATGAACGAAAACAATGAAAACCATCGAAACCGTTCAAGGAAAACAAGCAAATCCCCAAAACCAACTCAAAGCACGAAAGCAACAAGCGACATCGAAAACCGAGACAATAAAAGATAGCAGCGGAGAGGTCCCTCCTGACTCTGCCGCTAAGCCGATCCTTGGGGCGCAGTCCACTGAATATGGGAATCGATTCCGAAGAAACAAATCCATAACGAGGACGAGTTCTTAATTCAATCTATCCCGATCGAACGATACCGTCTTGTGTTTCTTAGCCGCGATCTCCGCATCGGAAGAACGGGGCGCTACAATATACTCGGTTCATCCAGGAGGAACCAAGATATACCGGGACTTGAGACAATATTACTGGTGGCATGGAATAAAAAGGGAGATAGCCCGCTTTGTGGCAAAATGCTTAGTCTGCCAGCAGGTGAAGGCCGAGCACCAAAGGACTGCGGGTATGTTGCAGCCACTTTCCATCCCTGAATGGAAGTGGGAGCATATTACCATGGACTTTGTCACTGGGTTTCCAAGAAGCCCTAGTGGTAAGGATGCAGTATGGGTCATCGTGGATCGGCTCACTAAGTCGGCTCACTTCTTGCCGTTCAGAGTCGGACAATCCACAGAAGTACTAGCCGACATGTATATGCGTCAGATCGTAAAATTACATGGAGTGCCGGTTAGTATCGTATCAGATCGAGACTCGAGATTTACTTCTCACTTCTGGCGAAGCATGCAAGAGTCTCGGCACCAGGCTCAAGTTCAGTACTGCCTATCATCCTCAGACAGACGGACAGTCAGAGCGCACAATTCAGATCCTAGAAGACATGCTGCGATCTTGTATACTAGACTTCGGAGGATCTTGGGAAGATCACCTGCACTTAGTGGAGTTCTCCTACAACAACAGCTATCAGGCAAGCATTCAGATGGCACCTTTCGAGGCGTTGTACGGAAGGAAGTGCAGATCTCCAATATGCTGGAGCGACGTTGGCGAACGTCAAATACTGGGTCCAGAGTTGGTAACAGAGACAGTGGAGAAAGTAAAACAGATTCAGAACCATCTCCGTGCAGCCCAGGATAGACAGAAGCACTGGGCCGATGCACACAGACGACCCCTGGAGTTCAAGGAAGGAGAGCATGTATTTTTGAGGATCTCGCCCACTAGAGGTACTATCAGATTCGGCAGCAGAGGCAAGTTAAGCCCAAGGTACATTGGGCCATTTGATATCTTGGAGCGCATTGGTGAGGTGGCTTACCGTCTTGCATTACCTCCATCCTTAGAGGGAGTGCATGACGTATTCCACGTCTCACAATTGAGGAGATATGTGACGGACCCAAGCCATATAGTTGATCATTCTGAGATTTCAGTGGGACCTAGCCTGAGATACGAAGAGCAGCCAGTGGGGATACTCGACACCAGCGAGAAGACACTGCGTGGGCAGACAATCAGGCTGGTTCGAGTAGCTTGGAAACAGCACTCTCCAGGCGAATCGACCTGGGAGCGAGAAGATGTTATGCGGCAGCGTTATCCGCACTTATTTGCTGATGCAGGTAAAACCTGAACAACTCTTTAAATTCTGTAAAATCTTGCCTTTATAGTTTACCCTTCGATTGCGAGGACGCAATCCTCTTAAGGGGGGTAGATTGTAAACACCCTAAAATTTTTTCAGATTTTTAAAATCAATTTTTGGAATTTATATGCAATTTACATAGGACATGTAGTAAGTTTATAATTTTTAATTGCCAATAAACAACATTAAAATGAAATGAAAATATTATTTTATGGTGTAAAATAGAAAACCGGACTTAGGGTAATTTTCTGGGATTTTATTGGGCATCAGACCTAATTTTAAAAGCCTAAAAACTATTTTCTACATAAATTAATTAATTAATTAATATTATTATTTTTATTTCTATTATTTTCGGTTTAGGGCCCGGCCCGGCCCAGTGGGCCGAGCCCGTTAGCGAGCCCAGCCCAGTCCCCTGTTAACGGGTCGGGCGGGTTCTCCCCGTCCGGATCCGCACCCGACCCGGACCCGCATCACCCCCACCCTCTCCCACGTTCGAACCCGCGTTCTCCGACGACGTGGCCGGAGAACCTCCCCACGACGCCCCGATCCGTCGCTCCCCTCCGGATCCCGCGGCCACGTCGACCCCGGCCGAGCCCCCGCAGCCCCCTATAAATAGCCTCTCCTCCGCCTCTCTTCCCCCCAAACCCTAACCCTAACCACCCGATCTCCGGCGAGCCCCTCCGACGACCGAGACCCCCACGCCACCGCCCTCTCAGCCGTCCTCCTCCCCGCCGTGACCTCCAGCGCCCCTTCCTCTCCTCCTTCCGCTGTCTGCAGACCCGACGCCGGCCTCCCCTAGCTCCGCCGACCCCCTCGACCCCCGCCGCAGCAGCCCTAGCCCGGCGCCACCACGCCGACGATCCCCCGCCCGGCCGCAGCTCGCCCCGCCGAGTCCAGCCTTCTCCGGTGATCCCCCAGCCAGCGGACACAGCAGGACACGTGGACACAGCTCCGACACAGGATTCGGACACGAACTCGCGTGTCGGACACAGTTCAAAACCCCAGTTTTTCGGGTCCCTTCAGGTACTCATAACTTCCTGCTCGTAACCCCATTTCGTGAAGCTCTGTTCTAGTACCCGTAATTTCCTACTCGTAGCTCGGAATTTGATTCCGTAAATTTCTACGCGAAGCCTGTATGACCCTCTCGGTGCCCGGACAAACCGCTCGGGGCATCGCGTCCTGTGGTGATCGCACACCGCGATCCAAAAACAGGAAAAACCAGACCCTGTTTTACCCCGGAACTGAGTACGCCCCGCCAAATGGGACGACTTGGTCGCGTACGGTCTTCACAGATACGTGCGCCTCGTTGATACGGACGTGTGAGATTTTGCGGAAGCTGATTCGGGTGTGCGTGCACACCGGAATCAACGCGTATCCGCGGACATCGCCCCGTATCCGCCTTTTCTGCAATTCACCTTAACTTCGTGCACACACGTCGGATCGAGACAAAACTTGCGCCATCGGACTCGTAGCGATACGCTGGTCCTGTGGGTCAAGTTTGGTCCGATTCTGAGAACGTTGACGAAATCGCGTGTCGTGGGCCCCACAGGCCCCGCTCGACGGGCGATTTCGTGATCGGCTCATCGGAATTCAAATCTGAAAGTTCCGTTGGGTTCATATCAGCGTTCCTGACCTGTTGACACTAAGTTTGGTGAATTTGGAGACCGTTGACCCTGACACGTTTTTCGGTGCAAAGCGGGCCCACCGGTGGACCCCGTTTTGGCCCAAAATTGCCGTTTTTGTCCTTGTCTCCAAATTGGACCCAAGGATAGACGATCCTAGCTGTTTGACACCTTCTGAGCGTGATGGTACTGTTTATTTCAGCTTTTGGAGACATCTCTGGAAATTTCCGAAACCAGGACATAAGTGGAATTCAAACATCAGGCAAGTGCACATTGCCAAACTTGCAGTCATTATTTTACTATTTTCTGTAAAAATACTCTGCTGGATTTCTTGTGCAAATTCATATAAACTGTTTAAAACTGCTTAACCTAGGGAACGTATGACGTACCTAGTGCCCGATCATAGTCGGGTACTGATACCGTGCGCGGTGTTGGGTTCGTCATTTAGAGATGGATTTACGACCCCCTACTTTGTACTTGATCTATCAAGTACCCTACAACCCAGGACACTTGACACTATCATGGACAGAATCTTCCTGAGTTATTGTGGGGATTCTGAATAGGATACAGGACTTGACAGAGTTATTTATTTATAGACAGTATGACTTGTTGCATTAGCTATAATCCCGCTAACATGGACATGAGACGTTATGGTCATGGCTTGCGTGATTACATTGGGTGGGGAGAGACACACAGGCTACAGGCTGTTCTATATATATATCTACTATTATTGTGAGGTTGTAGACTCTCCAGCAGAGCTAGACCCTTTACGTGTTATTACTGCTACCGGCTCCCCGACACAGAGCTTGTAGCGGTCTCAGCCTGAGTACTAGTGTTGCTCTCATTTGCATATCACATAGATGGTTAGTTACTTAGTTTACCCTGATGTTTCATTATTTATTGCACTGCTTATTCATTTTGGCTTGTATTATTTGTGCCTTGCTATGTCCACTGAGGACCTGGAATGGATTATGTCCCCAGGTTTAGCTGAGGAGCAGTATCCCGAGATATACGGGACAGGAGCTGAAGCTATTGCTGGAGCTGAACCAAACACTGAAGACGAGGTGACTGCCGAGGACTTCTCCTGAGTGCTTGTTCCAGTACTCATTTATTTATTTCATGTTTACATCTTTTGTTCCTGGCCTATAGAGCCAGTTTATTCAGACTTAAGTCGGATTGTTTCTCCGACTGACTTGCTGTGATAATGTTGCTACTTATTTTCATTTGATTATGCAGTTTATTTCTTTATCTTTATGGATGAGATTAGTGTGACTTGTGTAGTAGACCTTACTTACAGCTTAAGTACGCCCTGATGGTTCCATTAAATTGGGTTATCCATCGGTGCGTGCTGCTGGCCATTGCCACGTGTCCAGTCCCTCGTCATTTTGGGACTGGGGCGTGACAGCGTACGTATGGGTTTTGGTTTCCATATATTGGAGTTGCCATATCCATGCGGCTGGCATGCTTACGTGTCCTAGTCCTACGTATTTTGGGACTGGGGCGTGACAATGTCTCCCGGACTAAGATCTGCTGAGGAATGTAAGTTCTAAGTTACTCATTATTCGTATTGATTTAGTGTAAATAGTTTGCTAAAATTTTGTTTACATTATGCAGACATTGGTAACCTGGACTATAGGCAATGGTGGGGATGCCCTCTTATGAGCAACCGTGTATACCAATATGAGGAGCAAAGGTTCAAGAGTATATCCGTAGATGATTCAACTTTGCGTGCTTTTGTCGATGACATTTATAATTTGGTGTGACTTTATTACACTTTAAAAATTACATATACATAGATATGATAAAAAAATTAATTTACATCTTTTATATTTCAGAGTGGTGTATACCAACAATATTTGCAACAACCTGAGATAAACCTTCCCCCACAAAGTCAATTTCTTATGGAGGAACTTGTGACTCGTGTTGATCATCTGGGTATTGGACGGGAACCCAAAATACCTCTAGTACAATCACGTCTTCCACCATACTATCCGACCGGCTTTGTACGACAAAGACACTCTCGTCGTCGTAGGAGGGATGGTGCAGAGGGACCTATTCACCATTATGCTGGAGCGAGCCCGAGTGACCAGTATACTGGAGCTGGCCCGAGTGACCAGTATGCTGGAGCGGGCCCTAGTGACCAGTATGCTGGAGCAGGCCCTAGTCACGAGACTGCCGGAGATGAAAGCTATCAGATATTCACACAGTTTTTTTTACTCCATCAGCACCGCTACCTACCCAAACTCAACAAGACGGGGAGGAGGATGAGTAGATAATTTGTAACAATTTTTTATTATAATATTTGTATAATTTGTAACAATGTTTGATTGTAATGTTTGTCAACTTTCATTATCATACTCACTATTACAATATTTTTAAGTTTGTATTGAACAATTCTATTTTACTTTCTCGGTTGACTAATACATCTTCTTCGGTTGTGTCCCATCGTACCACAATTACTGCAACGAAGATCTGTAAACCCCCTCACCCAAAATTAGGCCTACTTGGCATAGATAGAGAAACTAGGGCTAGTTTGTATCCAATTGGAAATAGGATACGACATTTTATTTAATTTTATAATATTTATATCACTTAGCGCACCTTACCGTTGCTTCGATAATTGGAGCACCTCACTAGCCATTGCCTTCCTACAAATTTTACACCCTTGTCCTAGACATGCCCACCTTCCATTCTGACCTTGGTGTAACTTATAATTATGCTCTCTTGTGCTACATTTTAGTCGCACAATATTCGTCGCAGACGTTTGTATTTAATTCTAAATAAATTTAACTTTGTATCCTTGTGCGTTCCAATCAAAATTGGAGACACAATCTTGACCCATTTCGTGCAACCTAATTGATGATAATATTCTACTCTGAGCCCTCTATGTCCATGATACTTGTGTCCCACCTAATTTTATCCCCATGTACTTTTAATTAATTCAAGAACACCTTGCGCATTAATTTTAATTAATTTAAACCAAATTTTCATCTTTGTGAAAAAATTTAATTGTTGGGCACTTTTATGCAAAAGTGTATTAAGGTGTCCACCCCGTTAGACACGACACATGAATAAACCCATTTCTCCTTCATGTGAATTTTTCTATAATTTTTGGGAGTGTGCAATGCAACATCAACCTCCTTGAACCATGGCCCTCAAAACCTTGAACCAATACAATCCTAGCAATTTATTTTGAACCCATTTGAATCATGGCCCTTAAAATCCTACATGAGAAGGCCCAATCCCAAGAGGGCTTTGACCAAGCCGAATTCTAGGTCAACCCATTATACATATATATAACATCCCTTCTTTTACTTTTTCCTTTCTTTTCAACCTAAAAACCTAAATCTAACTACTCAGCCGACTTCTCCCCCTACCTTACTGATCACCGCTGACTTTCCATGTTCATCATCCCTCTTCTCTCGCCGGAGCGAACCGGACCCCGACCGCCTGCACAAGCCATCCCTCCGACTTCCCCTCAGCCGCGGGCCACTGTCAGTTCCGCCAAGACACCACCTTCACCATCCTCCGCCGACTGCACCGTTCCGAGCCGACCATCCCGGACCCGCCTGAGCGCAGCCACCACCATCGCCCTCACCCATCGTCGTCCCCGAGATCTCCTCCGCGCCGGACTCGACTACGATGCCACCCAGGCCAATACCACCTTCACCACCATTGTCGTCTCCTTCATAGACCATCCTCCGGCCAGTCGAGCATCTCGACGACAGCACTCCACCACCGCCGCGGTCATCTCCAGCACTTCGCTACCACCGCCATCACCACCTCCCTCGTCTCTCCTCTCCCAGACCCACTGCTGAACCACTGCGTCCGGCCACCGCACTTCGTTCCCGTCAGCCTCATCGAGCCTCCTCTTTCTCTTTGAACTCCATCCCCCTTCCAGCAGCCACTCGGCCAGACTCCTCCTTCTCAACCACATGCCACCAGCCTCCACCACCTCTTCATCCTCTTCCTCCTCTTCCCCGCTGACCTGAGCCCGACCACGACCCATCAGTCTCCAGCCATCCCCGGAGCACCACCCCATCATCATTATCATCATCATCCCTCCATCATCATCATCATCACATAATCATCCTCACCATCACCTTAACCTAATCCCACATTCATCATCACCATCATCCCTATCACCATCCACATCATCACCATTCATTATCGTCATCATCACCCTCGCCATCATCGTCGTCACCATCGTCGTCAACCTCACCGTCGCCCCCATGTGCGCACACCCAGGTTCGAACCTGCCCCCTCCTTTCATTCTATGTGTGCTAGTGTAAATAGCGTAGGATTTAACATATTGCTTCGAGACAGGTTCAGTTAGTTGACATCAGACCCGTGTCGGTGAACCCAATGACTTGTACGCGTACACGTACGCATATTATAATTATATATATATATATATATATATATATATATATATATATATGTATTATATAATTAAATATATGCTAATAATAATTAGGATTATATATATTTAGACTGTAAGACCCTAGGACACTGTGGACTATCCCGTATTTACATTTACCATGTCGACCCTAAGAACTTGTGAAATTGACTGCCTTGTGTACACTGACGTACTGGCGAGACATGTGTTGGTTGACTGTCTGACTTAGATACAACAATCTAAGATAGGACACCCGCGTAATTAGACGCGCAATTGACCGTGTTAGTTGACCCGTGTTACCCCTAGCGTACCCCCGCGTCCAGTGTATTTATGGTTATGTGTGTGCTAGTGTAATGACTGATGTTGTATTGTGATATATTATATGTATATAGTACCTATTGGATTTATCTGCGCGACTTCTGGAGCAGGTTATTGGTACTTCGCAGCTTTTTTGCCAGGCAAGTATACCTTGCCATTGTACTATTATTCATATTTCATATGTTGCATGCATCTTTATTTTCGTTATTTAGTTCATGTATTTTAACTGCTATATAAACTGCGCGTCCAAGAAAACTTGGGTGCAACGACGTTGTCGTCGTGATCTATTTTTATTATGTATATGTATTGACCTTGTTTATGAGACCACCCTATTATCATGAAGCATTATTAGGTTTCATTGGCCGTGACACAGCTGTTACACGAGTGTGAGTCTCATATAGATCATGGACTGCGTGACAGGTTTGGCCTCATGTACGTATGGATCGTGCGTTAGGGATAACTACTATTAAAAATTTTGCATGCTAGAAGACTTAGCAGCTATTAGTAGTCCATGGACATAGCCTATTGTAGTACGGTGGTCCAATCATTGTCCTTATTTGGTTGCAGGGTTGGTCTATTGTACTAAAGATAGGTTATGAA
Source organism: Iris macrosiphon (assembly GCA_036927795.1). Lineage (NCBI taxonomy): Eukaryota > Viridiplantae > Streptophyta > Magnoliopsida > Asparagales > Iridaceae > Iris > Iris macrosiphon. The sequence goes on from JAYESA010000496.1 coordinate 81,229, forward strand.
CCAAATCGTGTCATGGATGTGACATGCTTAGAGCATGGGGTGGGGAGAACAAAAAGTAGGGCATTTTGGCTCCTTTGTACTTTTCTTTTGTAACCCGAAAGCTCCATTGGAGATACGGGAGGTGATGACCCTATATATTATATATTATCAGGCAGCCTCTGCCGTTCAAAAGACAAAATACTTTGTAGGCCACTGATTCTCCGAGAGAGTCACGCCAATCGTATTTATGGCCAGATAGCCCACGTGTTGGAAAGTTGTTCTCAAACTGCATTTACATAGATGGTTAGGCGACCCATTGGATATTTATTTCAGTACTTTATTGACATGCTTCTATGTATCTTGTTATGTCCCTCTGAGGACCTGGTTCCTTTCTAGGTGTAGATGTTCATGAGTATTCGCAAGAGCGCAGATCCGAACTGGTTACTTATATTTCGAGGAGGTCTTCTCTTCGAGCTTTATTGCTTATTAATGAATGTACTTATATTGTGTTTATTTTACATTCTAGTTTGGTAGTGGATTTGTTTTCACCCAACTATCATCCTTAGATACATTATATTGAGATCTAGCTTCATAGATATTGGTTAGTTATTTATATTTGATTTTTTTTGTGGATGAGATTTAGATTACACCTTGTGACTTGTGATAGCTTTACCACTTGTGAATTATTGTTCATTATACAGCGTACGCATGTGTTATGGTTTTCATATATTAGAGTCGCCATATACATGCGGCTGGCATGCTTACGTGTTCCTAGTCCTACGTATTTTGGGACTAGGGCGTGACAAGATCTCTCGTCGACGAATCTCGGGGTTTGATGCGGTTCTTCTTTGGTCTTCCGATTTTGCGTCTTACATCTAGTACTCCAATTTCTCCTCTAACCAAAGGAGCTTGGATCTTGTAGGAATCTGGAATTGGCTCCATTTTTGGTGCGTATACACTTCTCAAGGTCTCCGTCAAAAATACTACAGGATAAAAACTATCAATACTAATATTGCAATATCTACAAACAAAACATGCATGTATACATGGTATATAAGTATGGTACCATCTAAAACATGTACAAGATCTGTCGATTACATTAACAATATAGGTTCTACTTGTTGCACGGTCTATTATTTCAAACTTATAACTATCAATAGCTAATATTTCTAGGTGATTCTTCTCTTTGATAATACAAGTTATAGTCTTTAACATCTTCGGACAATAATCTGTGTCTATATTTTCAGCATTTTTTCTACGATTGTCATGAAGTGTAATAATCTTGGCTCTAATACCATCGAGAAGTATTGTTATTGGCTTATCTCGTAATTTCTTAATCCAGCTATTGAAACATTCAGCAAGATTAGAAGTGTTAATATCTAATCTAGGACAAGTAGCATACGCTGTTATCCAATGTTCAAATCGACGACTTTCATCGTTTACACCAATAAGCCAATCGTACAACATTATGTTCTCGGCTTTAATTATATCAAACACACTCTTTGCATCCGTTTCATTATATTATCTAGCAAGCGAGTATAACAAGTGTTGAAATACTGGTTCTTTGGCAACTTTTTTTATGTTTTGTTTAAAATGCTGAATACAAAAAAATGAGGAGATACAGGAAAAATAGTACGAACAACATTTATTAATCCTTTTTGCTTATCAGATATAAATAAAATTGTACTCCAATCATTAAAACAACTTTCAAAAGATATTTTAAGAGAGTTTAAAAACCAAGACCAAGAATCACTATTCTCACCTTCAGCAACAGCATAAGCTATAGGATATACTAAATAGTTAGGATCGTGAGCACAAGCAATAAATAAGATACCTTGATATTTAAACGAAAAAATGTAGCATCAGTACTAATAACCGGTAAACAGCTCCTTAAAAATTCGTCAATACATGACTTAAAACAAATAAAAATTCGTTGAAAGCTATTGTTTTCGGCAGTTTTAATAAAACATATACTACCTGAATTTGTCTCCATAATTCTATAATAATACTTCTCAAGACTAGCGTATGCCTCATCATAACTACCATTAATTTCAGCTAATGCCGTCTCTCGGGCTCTCCAGGCTTTGGAATAACTAACTTATATACGGTGCTCCCTATATATATCTTTAACAATTTGTGATGGACTATATGACTGGTTATCTCTAATAATGTCAATTATCTTAGTCTTAATCCATGCAGCGGTAGCTAGTCGATGATGTCCTGTACTAAGTCTCCCTAAACAAGAATGACGATTTTCTAATATACTAACTTTAACTATATCGCCATTTCCAATGGATTTAACATATACTCTCCAATTACAATTCGGTTGATCACAACTATATATAATTCCACGAGCATTATTCATAATACTAGCTGAACAACTAAAATTATATTTAATTGCTAAATTACTTATAAAGCTTCTAAAGTGAGAACGGCTAGGAAATGATTGTCCCTTAAATACTTCATCAGTGATAGCTTTTACAACATCATCATCTACCGTAATCTATATTTTTAACTAAATTATCACTATTTCCATCGTCGTTGTCACTGTCATCATCATGGTTAGATTCATCTGATGAGTGACCTTCTTGGAAAAATGAAACAATTTGTTGAGAAGAACTAGCACCCGAACTAACATGTTGGTATTCAGAAAAATATTTACTATTTCTATTATCTAATGTTGCTGCTACTTTAATAATATATATTTTTATATACCGTGATTGTGAATTAATCTCAAGAATATAATTTCATGCATCTTCACTATCTATCAAAAAATAATTAGAACCAAAAATAGACTTCAGAATAAAATCATAATGAATACAACAACGTTCAATAATATGATTACGTATATTTTCAAAACTAATATTCGGATAAGTTGAAAAAATTATACTTTCTCCTCCTTCGTAATTTAACCCATTTACTTTACCGCCGTGCGAGCATACAATTCTTACGCTACGATCCATGACGGTTGAGAAATTTTGCTACAAGAAACTCAGATGAACTTTGGCTGCAGGAAGCTTTGCTAGAGGCAGAGAGACAAAGAGAGTGCTGGGGGCTTTGCTAGAGGGAAGAGAATGAGAGTGTTGGATGATTTGGTTGAGATAGAAAATATATAGAAGTTTGTATTAGCCGTTGTGCAACGGCTATAATCCCCCCCCCCACCCTCAACGACTATAATTCCTCCCCGTCCCCATCCCGAGAAGCCAACGGCCGAAAATTAATTTTTTTCCCTCACTCGCCAACTAAGTTGGCGGGCTCTGCCTCCAACACACCTAGCTCGCCAACTCAGTTGGCGAGCCCTTTGATCCCCCAACAACCCGCCAACTCAGTTGGCGAGTTCTTCCCCCATCTGCCATTTGTCAAAACTTCTCCCCTTTCTCGCAATTATCCGAAAATTTATTACTTTATTTAAAAAAATTCGTTTCTATAAAGTCACTACAAAAATGATTCAGAACTAGTTCAATATTTATGCTAATCCAGTTAGAAATTTTTTTACACAGACTAGTTCAAATTTCACTAGGACTGTCCACCCTCTTCACCTTCCTTCTCCTACTACTCCTCCACCCCCATTCCCATCCAGCCTCTCCTCCTCCCTTCTCTTGCGATTTTTCGCATCTTCGCGTCGTTGATCTCGCTATCGACTGCGTCGCCGCCGCCGAGCCGCACCTCAAACACCTTCCCGTCGGCTCTGTCACGAAGGCGATGAAGAAGAAAAAACAACGTACGGAGGGCTGCACACGGCAGAGACATGTGCTCACGGGGGGCTGCGGCTACGCCTCGCACCGACGACGGCGACGACGACGGCAACAACAGCATAAGCGGCAGCAGCAACAGCAGCAGCGGAGGCGAGCGCGTGCGCCTACGCCTCGTCGCCGCCCCCGCGCTCTGGCCTCCGCCTCCTCCCCAGCCTGCCGTCGCCGTCTCCTCCTCTTCCTCCTCCTCCTCCCACTCCTCTGCCTCGCCCTCCCCCCTCTTTCTGACCTCCACGCAGCCCCGTCCTCGTGTCACCTCGCGTAGCCATTTCCACCGGACTGTCAAAATTTTGACAGTCCTACCAATTTGAAGAACTGTCAAAATTTTGACAGTCATAGAAAAATAAACATATTTTTTTAGGAATATCAAAATGTTGACAGTCATTCCAATTGTTAGGACTGTCAAAATTTTGACAGTCCTGATTATAAAAAAAATCAATTGGAAGTTGACAATCCGGTGAGTAATTTTTAGGAGTAACAAATTTGTAATTATCAATAATAAAAATTTGAACTGTTCTGAATCTTTTTTGTAGTGCCTTTATCAAGAGCCTTCTTAAACTTGGATAATGAGAGGAGAGATGGTGGGCCTGATTATTAACGGAATAAGGTTCTGATTGAAAACATTGATATCAGGTCTTAAAAAAATTTCTTTTTATTTCTATCCGAAACTCCAACACTTCTTGCGGAAAACTCCCCCACCAAAGGTTGGAACCCAGTCCTTCCCTACCCATATCAGGTCTTAAATCAATCTTCACTTTGAATATATATGCTCGGGGGTTGTTTGGTTGGTGGAAACCTATATAAATTTTAGAAGTCAAATAATCTATAAAATTAAGGTGTTTAGTCATCATATAGTAAAAAAAAAAAAAAAAAGTTTTCTATCGTTTATAATTTATTGTGTTTCGTTGAAAGAAAACTAAAGTTGAAATCAAAGAACTAAATATATTATGTTCTATAATTCTTTTGCAAATGATAATTACCGTCTTTTCGTCGTAAACTCATCAACACAAAGATATGTACCCACGTGACATCCTCTCCTCTCTCCTCTCCCATGGGTCCCTTTTTTCCAATTGGAATATGCCATGTGACCGTTTTAAGTAGATTGTAGAAGTTTGATTGTACCTTTTACTCCTAACATGAGCATAACTGCAAAAGATAAATAGTTCAAATTATAGCATGTTTCAAAAGTAATTCAGATCTTTCGTTAGAGAATTAAGGAGGTGATTATTTTAATTTTTATCAAGAGTATCTAGAAAAAGTAAAAAAATAATTTCTATAATTATCTAACTGTCTAAATAATTTAATGAATAATATTAATTAATAAACATAGTAAAAATATATTTGAAAAAAAAGCTGTACGTTGGAGCTGATTTTTTACTATTATATATAGTATTGATATTTTGGACAAATTTAGAGCAGATGTACGCTAAATAGTTTAAAACTTCAAAATATCCATGGCAACTTCCTTTATTATTAATTAGAATTAGTTTCTTTAGACATAGTTTCAGCTTGGTTCTATGGTGTAGTGGTTAGCACTCCAGACTTTGAATCTGGCGACCTGGGTTCGAATCCCGGTAGGACCTTTTTAAACATTGTATATTGGTGTTAAAAATATTTTTTCTATCCAGTGTCTACAGCCTTTTTAACAGGAGCTAAGGTTTTGGTGTTGGATGATATTTTGTATACAAGAAACTGAACTATGGATTTTTATCAATTTTAACATTTGGTGCTATTCCAATGTTTTGGCGAAGTAGCGTCCATTTTTATTTTTATTTTTATTATAAGTTTATAACTTAAAGTATTCGAACTATAAACATTCTTTTATGAAGCATCCAGTTGCAAATTGAGTTTGGGGCTCAAATTAGAGTCGGACTTTCTATTATATTTTAATTTTGATAGTGGAATTTGGATTTGTGTTTTGAGTGTTCTTTCCTGATTCCCTATAAAATTAATTTTTTGAATAAATAACCGTTCGACTACAGAAATTCACTATAAAATTTAATTTTTGAATAAATAACCGTTCGACTACAAAAACTCAAATAAAAAAAAACAAGAACCTACAATATAGATGTGACACGTGAATTTATTTTTCTGACTAGGTCTTTAAAGTGAATATATTTTTCTATTTAGATCCTTAGAAAAAATCAAGAAATAAAATGCATATAATCCAACGACTTTTTGTAGAATTTTAAAAATTAGGAACTCATGAGCTACTATAGTATTTTTGAATAAATAACAAGCTGAATTTAGAGAAATGAGGTGCCGAGCTCAAACTCTAATAAGCTGAACGAACAAGTCCGTTGACCGCTGCTTCAGGTGAGGTTTTCTGGCTTCCTCGTCAAATTTCATTAGTCCATCCATAAAACAAATCTCATTTGTCCATCCATAAAACACATAAGCATCATGTGTGTGTATGCCTAAAAGTCTCCTACCTTCCGATTAGGTAATATCACGAAACAATTGTCTCGGAAACATCATAGTGCAAATGTTTGTTTGCACTAAATGTAGGATTGAAAATCGAACGAACGAGTTCGACTTGATTTGACTGAACTATCAAACGAGATTTATTCGAGCCGAGCTTAAGGTCGAGTCCAAAAATGGTGTTTGAACTCAACTTGATCTAAGTCGCGAACTCGGACGAACACGAACCGAGTCCGAGACAAAATCGAGCCAAAGCCTCCATTAAACATGCTATATAAATCATCACATTATTGTTATCATATTTTAAAGACTTTTTTGGATTACTTATACCATTTACATCATAAATATTTCATCAAATAATAAAAAAAAGAACAAAATTCAAAGACAATTTATTTTCATCCATAGAAACAAACATAATATTTGTTTTAAAATAACTGTAAGCAAAACAACTCATAAAGTAATAAAAATACCATTGTTGGTACCTGAGGTTTAGAATTGGAATATGTTCCATCTTTAACATGTGCACATGAGACTATGAGTCATTTGTATTTGGACTTTGTTATGCCTACAACCAAATGCTTACAATCCCATTACAACCGTCACGTGTCGGACTTCGATTGGAGGAGGGAGGAAAGTGGTGGGAAACGGTGGAACCCATGTAGCAGGGGGGTGAGGGGGGAGGTGGGACCTATGTGTAAGGGATAGGAGAGAGAGGTTGTAAGAAGGTTGTAAGCATTTGGTTGTAGACTTAGCATTTTCCTTTGTATTTTTCTCTGTTTTCATGATCAAGTCATGCCAACTTGTCCAGATATATAATATACTAACAATTTGTGACAAAAGTAATAAACAAAAATACAAAAATAAATAAGTAGTGATAGTTAAATTTTGAGTCAAAATCAATAAAAAAAAAGATCAAGACTTTATTACATCAAAACATCGTTTTAATGCAATTATTAAAATTTGAAAGAGAATAGAGAATATTGATACAGTACAATGCAACATACATATACTAGGAGAAGCCCAAATACGAAAAACCGAGCCGAGCTCAAACCCGTTCGCGAACAAGACCGAATCGAACAACCTATGATCGAACTCGATACCGACCAGCCCACGAACGATCTTTGAACCGAACTTAAACCGAACTAAACACGAGTCGAACACAAACCGTTTGAATCGTTTTACAGCCCTAACTAAATGAAACAAAAGGAAATCCAAACAAGGAATATGATGTTGAGTTAAAGCAAAGCTGGATAAGAGTACAATTTTCAAATCCACAGCTATGGAAAGCAAGTCTATAACGTTATTCCTGGAGGAGAAAAAAAATGCCTGATTCATTTTCGCTCTACCATCCCCTCGTTCAAAGGTTCGTGCACGGAGCAAGAAGAAGCATTCTTTTGAGTTTAATTTCCGGGATAAGCACAAGAGCCGAAAGAAAAAATAATTCCCGAAACGCCCAATCCTGCATTTCTTGTTTTGAGTGGGAGGCAAAAAGCGCTCTCAAGTTCCAAATGTATCAACCTCAAGGGACGTGGGCTCTATATATATACGTGTAGGTCTTGACCAAGCCAAAAAAAGGACGTTGAAATTCAAATTCATAGATACATTTGAGATAAAGGAAGTAGGTAAAGCATTATTAACACCATTCCAGCCATAAACAAATACAAATGATTTTCTTCTGACTGAGTAGGTAAAGCATAAAAATTAAATTAAATATCCATCCAATCAATTGAAAGCAACAAATGTATTTCTTCCATTTTTTTTCTACAGAACAAGCAAGGGTTTACTCCCCAGGTGTCTTAGACAAGATAACTTCAAATCTTACATATAAGAAATATATAAGACAGGCTTCAGAACAAAATAAACATGATAAAGGAAGTAGCCTCGAACACTCTCCACCCTTTTGCATATTCCTAACCCATTGCATATTTCTGGGTCCAGCTCCTTGCTGTAGTCTCATACTTGTTCCTATCCGTCTTGTACATGTGAGCAATCTCTGGAACCAACGGATCATCGGGGTTTGGATCCGTTAAAAGGGAACATATGGAGAGCAGCACCTGGAAGTGGACAGAGAAAACCCCTCCCCATTTGCTTAAACCAAACAAAAAGATTTTGAACTTGAATAGGTTACTAAGATTAGAAACAAATAGTTTTACTGGCCTTTAACAAGTACGCATCTGCAGTCCCTCAGTATATGCTTTTGGTGTACAGACAAATTAGACCAACCTAACCTACTTCAAACAACCAGAACTAACCAACCAGTTAAGACCCAAAGTGGCAACAGGACCAATTTATGCCAGATTTAAGAGCCTCTTACCTAGTAAACAATGAATAAGATGAAGGTAGTCGTGAATAGGGCTGCTAACGAGCTGGGTCGAGCCTGGGGTGCTAGTCTCAATCATGGACCCATAACTCCTACATGTCTAAAACTTGAACCCAACTCCTGCACATAGGTTTTGGTGCATGTGAAACGTGTTGTATAGAACCTTTCAACGATATATTGTTATTTCAAATCTCTCTAAATAGAATCTGAGGTAAACATATATGACATGGTTCCTCACTTCGACATTGTGCAAATATCTACATTTCATCATTTTAGATATTTGATCCTTGCTCTGATCCCGATCTTGTTTGTTAGAATTTCTTCGAAGTAAGAGATCAACTACGAGAATGAATGATCCCAGTCCTGTTCAGTCATAGGATTTTTTAGAAGCAAGAAATCAAGTATGAGAATGAATGACACTACTTTCTTTTTTTCACAATTGAAAAGTAGAACCACACTTGAAACTGGCTGGGTCCTCCACATAGAGACTAGTACCATACCCATTCACCATAACATTCAGGTCTGTGTTTGGGTACTTCACTACTATTAAGACAAAAATAACTAAAATCAACTCATATATTTCATCCGTCTTTTATTTATTTTTGCATCGGAACCAAGACCCATAACCTACTGGTTTTGAGGACCAGGACTACTTCTGGGGTTCCGGCCCTACCAGCCCAAAGACGGGTCAGGGAATGGTCGAGGTAAAACCAGGGTCGGGTCCAGGGCTGGGATCACATTATCGAGTCAAAATAACAGCCCTAATCGCGAATGGGAAATGGAGTTTTTTATTGTGTCATTTCTTTAGTTCAAAACAATAGCACTCACCAATTACACCAGTTCAATTTCCCCAGTGACATACTAGCAATTTTGAATTGAGTGAATTAACTTTCTTCCAGAATAAGTAAAAAAAGTATACCTTGGAAATTGTTAGTGCAGGGCTCCACTGCTCCTTTAAGATATCGAGACAAATGCTCCCGTTGCTGTTAATGTTCGGGTGAAAGACTTTTGTCCTGAATGCTACCTGCAAAATCCTTCAGGAATTAGAAAATAGCACGTACAGCTTTGATGCTCATTCCTAGAATTTCCAGTTAATGTGCAACATATTATGCTGATTGCTGAGCAAGCCAACAAGGTTATGCCAGCTGATTCGACAACTGCACACCTAGCATATACATCAAAGGATTTTTTATAGGGTTTCATTTTACTACAACACTTTAACTTGTATAAGATCACAATATCACTTTGAACAACATTAGAGATATTGATAAGTTGCTAAAGATTCATTACAGCAGGACTTAAAACTATTAGATATTTTGTAGTTAAAGACATGTCATCCTGGCCTAGAGACCTATTTTTCTTCATATTTTCTCATATTCAGACAGGAACTAGATTTAGATCTGATACTTTTAGTGAAACTAGAACTATTATTTCTTCATCATACAAGAATCACTTACTCACTTGCCCCTAATCTACCATCACTTTGGGGAAAGGAAAAACATAACATTCTTCACGTAGTTCAGTTCTCAAATCTGCAAGCATACCTTATTATTTGAATTATTTTCCATCAATAATCTAATTACTTACAAACAAAAACTAATACAAAGTCCTGACAATGTCAGAGAAATATTAGGTGCAAAATCAGTAGGTTGTCAATAATTAGCATGTGCTCTCATGGTCCTCATTAGCTTGTTAGCTTTGTCCTTCCACTCAATGTTAAAGAGGGAATGCATTTTAACAGAGCTTAATTGATGAAGGATTCATGAGGCTGTCCAAAAAATTTGGAACTACAGACTGTTGGTCATGTGTTATACCACTGTCTTGGAATTTCTAAAACTGAAGTAACTTTGTGGTAACTACAAAGTTCTAAAGTCAGAACTTATGGATCTCACAGAAAGTATCTATTTATGCAAACAAATAACTATCTACGCATAGAAGGCCAATGCCAACTACATTAAGAAAGGCCAAACAGTTGCTTAGTTCTCCATAACTTGTGAAGCACCCAAGAACATAGAATCAAAACAGGGAAAAACATGAAGCCTTCTACATACTATTTGCCATGGATACCAAAATAACAGAAATCAAAAGAAACCATCTTGAACATATTATTAGTATTATTATCCCTAGCTCCACCATAATGGAGAAATATCAACGAAATGAATTAATTTATATTAGTCACTGAAACTGTTTGGCATTGGATATAACATCAAAGTGGAGGAAAAACCATCTAACCTTATTTGGTACCGGGCACCAAAACAATAGGAATTAAAAAATATATAGAATCCTATGAAGCTGTTTTTAATATATTATAACATTGTCTGTAACTCCACCATCCTGGAAGCATACTACCAATAAAAATATTAACTTACAATGGTCATTTAATTAATGAAATGAACTCTATCTGGCTTCAATGTAATATCATATAGTCAAACCTTTGAGTAGATAAAAGTGCAACAATATAATAAGTTAGTAATAAAGAAATAAGGTAAAAGTTATCCACAAATCCTGGCGAAGGAAAAAGGTCTCCTGGTCAACTATGATTAAAGGTAATATATTCTCATTTACCTTAGGTGGCTTAAATGGATAATCCGGGGGGAAATGAATGGTAACTAGAAAGACACCTCCGGCATAAGGACTGTCCGGAGGACCCATTATTGTTGCTTGCCAATGGAACATGTCTTCAGCGACAGGACCTGTGAGACACCAATTTACGCTAACTTATTAGTACACCAGTATTCTTCTGTAAACAGTATAAGCAAGAAAGAGAAATGGAACGTCAGAGCACTAGAACCCTGAAAGAATTAACAATTTCTACATTGGATGGTCATCCCTCTGCTATGAAGCTACTTTTTTCACCTCTAAAAACAAACACAAAACCGTCATCTCTGTGTGATGCATAACGGTATCTAGCACATATAAGTACAAAACATTCATGTAATAAGAATATGGAAATCGTAATCATATGCTAATGTGTATGACATCCGGTCAAAATTGGACAGAATTATCAAAATCCGAGTATGCATCTTATTTTTAACTTTTAAAGTGTGGTCATGGCAAAACTTTTAACTATCACAATTAGTTAGTGATCTAATAGATAGATCCAAGAGCCTATTCACATATAATTAGGGGCATTTATTGAAATGATTGCATATCTTACTCACCGCCACTCTCTATAAGGCATCATACCTGCTACTCGAAGTCTTTTTAAGACTCTTAACCACATGCAATTGCCACATTTTACATTGTCATGAGAAAATGGCGACTCTGATTATGTCAGAATAGTTGTCTCACATAATAGGATTCAAGCAGGCCATTAGGTGACAACAACAACAACAACAACAAAGAGATGGGTTCCCTCAACAATAGTATAAAATATGCTTAAAATGCATGTTGTTTGGAACATGGGTGGTTCTTATACCATGTTAAAGACCCAATCACTCATAGTGTGAGGATTAATGGATAAACATTTATCATTCCAACAAGGCACGTTGGAATATTTTACTAGGACAAGAAATATATCTTCAACCAAAAGTCAAATAGAAATGGAGTACGTATAGATGGACAATAGACACCTAAGGCTGATGGTTTTCGTTATTTAGGAGTAGTCATTCATTATTATGGAGAGATTGAGAAAGATGTCTGCATAGAATTGAAACTGAATTGTCGAAATGATAAGTTTTTCTGGAGTACTTTTTGATTGTAGGATAGTGTTGAAATTGAAAGAAAAATTAGAGTAACTGATTACTGATATGAGAATGAGAAGGCTGAAATTAGAATAACTGAGATGAGAAGGCTAAGATGTATGAATGTAGATAATTAAAAATAGGATAACAGATGAGTGGATTTGTGAAAAGTTAGAGGTGGCACTAATTACGGACAAGATGAGAGAAAATCATCTTAGGTGGTATGGACATGTTAAATTCATGAGTGATAAGATAGTATTAGCCGCTACGACTAGAGGAAGGTCTAAACAAACATGGATTAGAGCTGTAAAAAAAGAAGAATATAGTGTTAAAGTTCCATAGCACCTGGCCCTCAATAGTTAATAGAGTTGTATGATGGCCCTTCATAGAGCTGAATGGAAGAAAGAAAATGATTCAAACATCCTTAGGCACAATAGGGGTAGGCCTAAAATAACATGGATTGAAGCCATAATGAAGGATGTGGTATTTGTTAGTGCTACAGAGGACCTGGCCCTTAACAAAGCTGACAATGGGATAGAACGTTTGTTGTTGTTGTTGTTGTCACCTAATGGCCTTTGTTGTTGTTGTCACCTAATGGCCTGCTTCAATCCTATTAGTGAGATAACTATTCTGACATAACCGGAGTCGCCATTTATTGTTCTTCTTCCTCCTTTATTGTTTTATTCAATGCTCTCGCAGCGCGATACGAGGACCCGACCACAATTTCTTTAGGACTTAAGCTTATACATATGCAGGATGATAGCAATGTTCAAGTAGAAGTCTTGCGTATTTCAGTACTCATTCTTTGCTAAATAAGAATTGATGATTAAGTCGTTACTATTTTGATTTATTTTTGTATGTTAAATCAACCCTAATTAAGGATTGTGTGAGTAATTTATCAGCATTTGGTACTAATTTTTGTACTCTATGTCTTGTTCTTGTGGTGCAGGGGCAGATCTATTAAGGGTCCAAGCAGGGAGGGCCGGCCCTGAGCTCATGGGGGTCCGAGGCAAACTTTCAAAATGAGGTCCCCATACATAATGTAAAAAAGAATGAAAACAAAAATAAATAAATAAATGTCTCTACCAAGATATGAACTAGGAACCTCTTTTGTGCAAGTCTAACATAATAACCACTACACCACAATTTATTTGTGATGAAAAGGGCCCGTAGTACATACTAGTTCTATTTTCGGTAATAAAATATTTACATATTTTATCTGAATTTTATTTTGGGCCCTCCTGGCCCATGGGCCAGGGGCCAGGGGCGGCCCTGGGTCCAAAGTGGGCCACGACACCCCAATATTTTTAAAAATGTTGATTACTATATAGATTTATTTTTGCCATTTTAAAATATATATTAGTTTTGTCCTCTAATGTACAAAGAATAACCTAGCTCCAATGGTAGTGCTTTGAGCTTTCAATTGAGAGGCATACGTTCGAATCTCCTCTCCCAAATGTTTTACATATTTTAAAAACTTATGTCTATTTTTTGTTTCCTTTTTTGTAACAATTTGGAAATATTGACTTTGCTTTTTCACTCATTCTTGTTTGAGTTTTAGTATGCTTTTTGTTATTGAAGTTCAATTTGGTGATACAAGTCTAACATAATTCTTGTTTGAGTTTTAGTATGTAGTAACACGGTCCCTCCAGAATTTTAATTCTGGCTCAGCCCCTGTTGTGGTGGCTTGTAGCTAGGAACTATGTTGTCTAATCGATCTTATCGTTGTTGATATGTTGTATAGACGCAGATACAAAAAAACAAGTTCCGTACACCAGCAGCGGCATGTCCAATACGTGCCCAACGCGTCACGGCACGAATATGGTTTTTGGAGTGTCCATGCTTTTGTTCACATCTATATACATCATTTCAAGCAAGGAAGGTTAAGTATTTGTATAGTAATGTACTGATGTAGGATGATCCACCCACACCCTTCTCATCCTTATGGTGCAGTGCCACCAACTTTGACAAGCAGTCTACGGCACCGGAACCTCTCACCTTTGGTCCTTGTCACTACTAAGTTCCTCCCAACAAACATAGGTCTGCAGTGAACATCACCTCAGAAGTTTTTCTCTGACCCAATCAAAACCTACCTGTCTACCCCCAATGTTCGCTGAGACACTAATTTCCAACAAAGCTTGTATTTTGGGTATGTTAAATTGCTCGGTAGGCCCATAGTATGAGTCCACCGTATTGATGATCTTACAGCTCCCTTCCAAAACTTCAACCTAACATCTCCTCGGTACCATATTCTCTACCATTTGGTGTTCGAAAGGCTTTCTTGTTGTTTCTAGTCACCTCCGTCACAGCTGCTCCTCGGTCACATACAACGTGTCAAAGACACTCCGAAACGAGTCACAACAGAATAGGCACCGTGTCTGTGTCGCTGCCGCGTCTGGATCTGTCAATGGTATGTTTTGTCGTAATTTCCCAAACGTAACATGTAATGACAAAATAAAAATAGGATGCCCTCCAAAAATCCCAGCTAAGTTCCTAATCCTAATAATTAAACGGCTGTTACAAACAGAAATTGAGCAGAAATCCAACAATCAAAAGATCCGATACAGATCTAATATCTACGACTATTCGAAGATGAAGATTTCTCGAAATCGAACACGAAAAGTAGAGGAAAATTAAGCTAGGGTTTGGGATCCAAATATACCGGCGCTGCAAGAAGTCGGCGGATCCTTCTGCAGATCCTTCAGCTCCTTCAAGATCCGCTTCGACGCCATCGCCTACAAACGCGAGCAATCATAGATCACCATAGTAAGCAAAAAACCTCGAGAGAGAGAAATTGAAGAAGAAGAAGAAGAAGAAGAAGAAGAAGAAGAAGAAGAAGGAGAATTTCTATAGAGAGAGAGAAGAAAACCTAGAATTCCTGGATCCTCCTCTTCCTCTCCGGACACGCAAAACTGAAGAAGGGGGAGAGGAGGAGAGGATGAGTTTTATAATAGTCTATTATTTTACTTTACTACCACAAAATATAAATAAAGAAAGGAAATGGTATGGAAGTGGCCGGCTCGTGAGGATGAGTGGGCCAGTGGGTGGTGACGTGGACGACGCGATTTTAAGCTGACCGGGAGATTCATTGTACCGACAGTCTGGATGTGAGCTCCTTTCGGCGTTCATTTTAATTGGAGGGAGGAACCGAGCTTTCCCGGGAACGTACGCGGAGAGGTAGTGGCGGGGCCACTCATTTTGTAGGGGCAGAGGCCCATCCGGTGACAGCCCACTAATCTTAATTTATTTTGGTCACTAATTTTTTTGGATATTGTTATGGAGGCTTTTTAGCACATTAGTCCCTTAAATTTATTATATTTTGTTGACTGTTAAAGTTGAGTTATTTGTATTTATTCCCTCCAATTCATAATCGTAACTCCATCACCCCCAATTTTTTAATTAATTCTACCTCCCAATTCTCTAAACCTAAACTTTTTTTGGGGGTGGGAGGGGGTTTAAAACTAATTATAATTAGCATATTGTAAAGTTTTTCTTTCTTTTTTCTTTTTTTGGGGAGGGGGGGTAATGCTAATTAAAACAAAAAAGGGTTAGTGAAGATATGAATATGAATTTAGGGGTGGGGAGGGGGGGGGGGGGGCGGGGGGTTTGGAGGGGGGGGGGGGGGGGGGGGTGGATAATGCAAATAAAAAAAAAATTAGAGCTTAGTGGAGATATGGTTATGAATTGGGGAGGGGGGGGGGTTAAAGTTCCATCAAATCATGTAAATAACTCCTCCATAACTCCGTTAACGTCGAAAAAAAATTAACGTGATATTTGAGTTAACTATATAAAATGATCGTCCTATTTATTTATTTACTGCCAAAACTCGAAGTCCTATTCCAGCATCTCCTCCTCCTACTGCTTTGTCGACACGAGCCAATAATTTCGTTCTGTCCCAGGCCGAACCGTGAACTCGTCAAATTTTAAAATATATAAAAAATTAATTAAAAAAAATTATCATCAATATTTGAACTAAGAACTTCTAGAGGAAAAGACTAATATCTTAATCACTACATCACAATTATATTATGTTAACCACTACACCACAATAATTTTATGTATAGTTGTTTTTTTATAGCTAACAACTTATATCTTAATTTCGAGATACCACTAAATACGGAATCCAAAACGGATGTACTCGGTGTACATGTTCAGGACCAGCCCTAATCGATTCTTTCTTTT
This sequence comes from Iris macrosiphon, assembly GCA_036927795.1. Lineage (NCBI taxonomy): Eukaryota > Viridiplantae > Streptophyta > Magnoliopsida > Asparagales > Iridaceae > Iris > Iris macrosiphon. The sequence continues at coordinate 97,566 of JAYESA010000496.1, forward strand.
CCAAAGAGAAAAAATCGTTGGTATTAGAAGTTTGGTGATGATGTGACTACCTCCAACAGTGGTGCTTGCTGGTTTTAGTCATCTCTTGTTGAACTTCAATAGTCAGAGTTAATATATATATATATATATATATATATATATATATATATATATAATAATAATAATAATAATAATAATAATAATTTTTTTTTGTTTTGGACAGAACGTAAAATTTTATAGTTTTTTTAGCAAAATAAATGTCATATCAATATCGTCATATTCATATCTCACAGTATCTATATCGTACTATGTTTAACCAATATAGAACCGTATTTAATATTTTAAAACCTGATAAAAAATAATTAGTTTATCAAATAAACTATTTTAGACATAATTATTTTGGTCTCTAATTTTTTGCATATTATTATGCATGGTGTTAGCATATAAGTTTCTTAAATTTAGTATATTTTATTAAGTGTTGAAAAGTTTCCTCAAATCATCTAAATAACTCCCTCCGTTAACTTCAGCCAAAAATTAAGGTGATATTTGAGTTAAATATATAAAATGACTATCATATTTATTTATTTACTATCAAAATCCAAAGTCATATGCCAATGTAGAACTGTGTCCGATATACTAAAAATTTAGAACTTGATAAAAAAATATTTAGTTTACAGGTAGACTCTTTTAGGCATAATTTTGAACACCAAGGTCCCGTTTGGTTCGCAGAAAGGAAAGAAAATCAATTCCTTGTTATTTTCTTTCCTTTAAAAAATTACAATTTCTATCGATTTTTCTTTTTTGTGCTAGAAAATGTTAAGAAAATTAGGAGAAAACGTCTCGTTTGGTTTGGTTTTGTTTTGTAGGAAAAAGAAGTGGAAGAAAGAAAAATAGAGAAGAAAAAAAATGGAGGGAATAATTTACTTTCTCTTGTTTTGTATAAAATAAAAATTGGAGGGGAGAAAAAGTAGAGGGATTATTTTTTCCTCTAAGAAATTCAATCCCTCCAAAAGTTGGAGAAAAAATGGAACAAAAAGTAGAGGCTTACTTAACAATTATAACACATGAATTGTATTATTTAAAATTTATTGGTGAAGTCAAATGGTAAATAAGTATTTTTAGTTTAAGATAAAATTGGTAATATATATATATATATATATATATATATATATATATATATATGTGTGTGTGTGTGTGTGTGTGTGTGTGTTTTTACTTTTCTTTCCGTACCAAACAAAGAAAAATGCATATCTTATTTTTTTTTCATCCCTCGTACCAAACACAAAGGAAGAAAATGATCTATCATTTTCATATGAAAGAAAATACATCTCTACTATTTTTTCACTTTTCCATCCTTCCTACTAAACGAAGCCTTAAGGAGGTAAAGTAAATTCTTGGGTGGGTGGAGGGAACCAATTTTCTTAATATTTTTCTTTTCATTGAGAATCACTATCATTTTCCTCTTTTTCTTTGGCATCAAAACATAGAAAAGAAATGATTTTTAGTTCCCAACGTCATGATTCCGCGAACCAAATGAGGCCTAAAAGACTTTGATATCCTCTTTCGCCGTCAACAGAGGATCCGCGAGGAAAGTGTTGACGACGGAACTTGATGTTGGTATTGTAACTCCTCGTTCGACTGTCGTTGCATTCCGACGACGATGGTGCAATCTCGATTATGATGGAGGTTCTTGGTTGAAGATAGTGAGAGAGAGAGAGAGAGGACTTAGCATTTTTTTTTTTTTTTAAACTGGACTATTGGAGTGTGGATTGTTGTGGACTTGTATGGATTGAATTTTTTTGTGAAAAACTGGATGTGGGATGACATGTATAGAAAAAAAAAAATTCCTATACCACCCGTGGCGCCTATGTATACTAGTATATATGCATGTGTCTTGTACATAATTCATAAGAAGAGCAAACAATAATCTTTTATATTTGAGAAGAGCAGAGTCATTTATTTTGGAAGAGCAAACAACAATTTTTTTTTTGCTTAATTACTTAACTATCCATATTAAATTTAATAATTTTTTTAATTAGTAAACATGAATAAATGTATTTTTGGAAGAAAAAATCTTCCACGTAAAACCTAACTTTCTTATTATATAGATAGATATTTATAAAAACTAATTTTCTATATATACCAATAAGCAGTCCGAGATTTTGGGACCCTCTAACAATTTGGGCACTAGATGACATGATCGTTTCAGGCAATATGTAGGTCGTTATGACACATGGTCCCAAAAATTAAAATTTTATGATAAAGTCTATTTTTTCTTATTATAGATAGACATTTATAAAGAATAATTACCTATATCTACGAAAAGATTTTGGAACCTTCTAAGAAATGAGCACTAGATGACATGATCGTTTTTTGGCATATGCAGTAATACAAGGTCCCAAAAATGGGAAGGCACATTTTTTTTTTCTTATGTATTACTAATGCAAAATCTTTCATTTTAGATTTATATTTTCCTATTTTTTAGAAACTTATAAAAGATAAAAAAAAAATTTACCATTGTTAAAAAAATATATTTTTAGCATTTGTACAGTATGTTAGACCATCGTCAACGAAATTCTCTATGTTCGAACACTCTAATCTTTATTTGTATTTATCCCCTCCCCTTCCCTCCAATTGCTGATCATATCTTCATTACCTTATATTTTTTATTTTAATTAGTGATACTCTTTCCCCACAAAAAAATATAAAAAACTTTCATAATATGTTAATTGCAATTGTAGTTATTTTAAAAAAAATGTCTATTTTTTTAGAATTAGGGTTACTACTAATTAAAATAAAATTAGGGATAGTAAAAGATTAGCAATTGGGAGAATAAATAAAAACAACTCTAATTAAAATAACCATTTTTACATTGGGCATGTTGGGATTTACGTTATCAAATAAGAAAAAAGAGTAGGTAAAAAACACTAAAATGCCTTCCATTAGAGTAATTACTTAGAGGACACGAAGCTCTGGCCATGGAGTTAAATGCAATGTGTGATGATATGCGACTATTTTTTGTGGGTCGGACTGATACATGTCGTTAAGTTATGTTTTGTTGTGAGTCTTCTACTACTGATCACCCTCAACTGGATACAGTTCTTCAACCAACCATTCCTATAAATAGGAGGACAGATAACATACACACATGAAGTGGCATAGCCAGAAATTTATGGAAAGACAGCACTTTTACTATTAAAAAAATATTAATTTATAATACAAATATAAATTTATAATTTTCATACACTAATACAGGAATTGAGAAAAAAAATTCATACATATTAATTTATAATAAACATAATAATTGACATTCATTTCAATTGCTTTCTTTCTCAAACATTTTCATGTGGCTAGAGAGGGAAAAAAATAACGATGAAGATGTATCATCTTTCGCATTTAGTTCCAGCATGAATTTAAGTAATGAACGAATTATGGAAATAAATCTCATAGGAGCACGATAGACCTAACTGTATTGCTCTAAATAAAAATTGTAATTACTTGATGTAAGATAATTAGTCAATCGTGACCAATATGGCATTAAACTTCTACTAAGATACAAAAGTTGGTAGAAGAAGAAGAGGAGAAACTAAAAGCAAAATCTTCTATATATTTCTAAGAAATACAAATGGTATCACTGATTTTCAATTATTCAATAATCAACATGTCTGATGATGGCATCGTCTAATGCTTTGAAAACAGAAAAGGCATACAAGCTACATAATTATCTTCTTTTTTTTTTATCAAGTCAGTTATTACTTCATGTGTTCAAATATGTATACATACAATCTATATAAATAAATAAACAAACTCAAAATTTAATAATCTATATAAAAAAAAAAATCAAAATATGAAGGGGCATAGCCGCACGCAGCTCACATGTATGTATAATCATCAAGGGATAGAACTACAGTATGGTCTAAGGTGGGCTTCAGTCCCCCCAATATTTTTTTTCCTATATATAATTGAGTCCACATCCAACATCTCAGCCCACCCCAGCCCCCTTCCCCCTTTCTCTTTTCTCACTATCACTGGACTCCCAAATTCTTGTACAGTGCAATCTGCAAACGTCCTTTTCCCGTAACCCCGTCTTGAGCACCGCACCCCCTCCTCCCTCATCGTTGCTGAGCTGCTTTCGCCCCGGCTCGTCTGACTCGTCGAGATTGTTTACGAACTACTCTTTCACTCTCTTAATAATTTACGTGCACCAACTATTTGTTGTAATGTCTATGTAGTCTCTAATTTATGTATTTTATACAGTATAATCATAGATAATAAGCACTCGGGTAACAAACTTAAAGGTAAGTATTTTTACCTACATTGAGTACGAACCATCTCTCTTGACGACAATGGTTATGCTTAGTGTAGAAGATTAAAAATCATGAAGATTATATCATCCGCGAAAAGCTAATTTGCAGGAATGTCCCTTCGTACGAAACAGAAAATATTCTGACAAAACAGTGCCTCCGTCGGAATGTTGATGGGGATCTATTCCCATGGCTCCAGGAAATGAGGGTGATCTAGCTACATTTGTCATGATAGTACTAAAGAAATGGAAATCTAGGGTTACTGGAAAGAAAAACTAATTGGAGAAGATGAACTTTTATTCAAAAGAGGAATAAGCGGGAAAGTAGTTACAATTCAAGAACTAAACATTTATGGATACAACGTCTGATCTCTGCTCCCCTCTCATCTCCTATTTATAGACACTTAGAATCGCTTAGTCAATTACAAATGTACCCTCTCTATTGTAATGAGATTACATGAATACTATTAAGTTATTGACTTAGTCTTTTTCTGATTTGTAATTATCTCTAACCATGATTGTAGTGATTCAGTTGTAACCTCATGAGTTAGTTTTGATGTAAACTCTGCTATATAAAGGCTCACGCATCAAAATAATAAATGGAATCTTTTTTCCATATTTATCTTTTCTTTACATGGTATCAGAATAGCCTAAACCGATCATACGCTATGTCTTCCGAAAACAACCAGATTACTCCTTCCGCTACTCAAATCTTGTTCACTGCTTCTAGTGGCGCCGCGGCCAACCTTCAATTCCCGGCGCTAGCAGTCCGTCTCGATCGCTCCAATTATTCTCTATGGCGCAACACTATTCGCTCGGTTCTTGAGGCTTATGAGCATGAGAGATTATTTTTGGGCAGAATTAAGTTAACCTGGCTTTGCTTGGCTCCATACCCCTTTTTTTGAGCTATAGTTTGAATAAGTTATCAACTATTCAGGCAAACGCCAATTTTATGTTCTATAGTACAATAAGGAAGGAACATTGGGATCTCAAGATGATGCTAGAAAGTAGGATACAAATCGTATAATAATTTGACAGTCTAATTTTTATCACCCCAACTTTGGTTATTCATTAATCTTCTGTTCTCCTGAAGAGAATCAAATCAAAGGGCCAACTATAGGCTCCTAACTCGGATTCTTTTTGAACTTATAATTTTCTTTTCTGTGTCAAATGATCATGCAAGCTGTCTTAATTTTCAGGTAGAACATTATGCAGTTTGATTCAAAGACTTTATGGAGACTAGTGATGCTCATATGTATTGTACGTGCGTAAATTTTTTTATTAATTTATTATAAAAATTGTCGTCACTAGGAATTGAACCCAAATAACCAAAAAAAAAAAATCATCTTAATCACTTGAATTAGAGTTATTTTGTTGGGGTCCAGTCTGAATTTGGTGAATTTTGGAGTTCAAATATGGTCAAAGATTTGATTTGATATAATTTGAAAATCTACATTAAATGTAAGATTTGATTAGATTTCAAATTTATATCAAATAGTTAATTTGACCATATTTGGACGTCCATATTTGGTGTTGGACTATTTTAGGTGGAATATGATTCTTATTTTAAGGTTTTCTATTTAGAAAATCATATTATGACCTAAAATAGGATTTCTCATCCTGTAAATATAGGAGGAGGGTGGAGGCACTAAAAATAGCACAAGTTAGATATTCGGGGTGCTCGTCCACAGAAAATCTAAGAAGAAGTATGTGTTTTGCTCTTAGGACTTCGTCATCCAAGACAGAAGGAAGAAAGAGATCTGATCGAGGAGTCGTCACATTCGCAGAGTGAGATTGCTACGGGTTGGTGAGTAATTTCAATTATAATATCTTTCTTGTCTTCTTGAGTGTGGTGAGGGGTTGAATCTATTAGGGCAAAGGGTTTAACATTGATTTTGTCAATCTTGTAATTTCACCTGAGTCAACATTGATTTCTTGTAGCGACCATTTACGTTCAAGCGGACAACCGATTCAAACGACGCAAGTGCAACGATCCGACCCGCTTTCCTCAGCGAGAAGACTCATTTGAGACAAATGATTCCAGACTTGGCCCTTCAGGAGTTCAGACTTAGACTTTCAAATGCTCGCTCGGAGTATCGCTCGACCGAGACGAATCATCGTTAAGGTGGGTAGCTACGATGAACTTGTCTTTACTTAGCTAACACACTTAAAATATGGACGATACATGCCAGTCTCTAGGTGAATCACCCCATGCATGCTAATAAAAAATACAACGCACATAGCCAAGGGAATAATTTCATCTTGTATTGCTTGTGTTAGAACATGGAAAAGAAACTTGGCTTATATGGACCCTTGCATGCTAACTTAGCTTCGTGCAAGTAGACCCCGCTATGCCTCGAGTAGATCATTATATACTATTCATAGTGCACTGCTTCACTTGTTTACACTGCTTCACTTGTTTACACTGCACGCCTTATGAATTATGTCGCTCGATATGTCCCTGTACGGTTTCACTCCTCGCATTACCCCCTTGGACCCATGCAAACGTAAAGGCTAGACTTACGTTCTAAGGTAGACTATACAATATGTTTCCTTATGCTTATGTTTTCAACAAATGCATGCTTGCCTTCTTACATTGTAACTTGTACTCGTTTGCCTCGTTTTAATGCTTGTCACTTATATGCATGCCACAAATTATCACACTTCACTATCTATGATTCGTTCAGTTGAGGCAGGAAGGCTATCAAGATAGTCGTTCCGAGCCAAGTATAGAACATTGAAAGTATCCATGACCGTAAGGTCGCCAAGGCATTTTCCGAACTAGGGGACTGCATCAATGGACAATTAAGCAAGATAACATCACAGTATATCTGAAAATTAATACTCGTCCTGTACTGAATCTGACGGCTCGGGGAGTCGATATTGTACCTAATAGATCCTGACTGAATTAGAATCTGTAATTGTATTTGTACCTGCGAGAATATGGAAACTTGAGGATACGCATGGTCACGAACAACTTGTGCACAAGGTGAATTTTCGAATCTAGTTTCGCGGACGGTCATCGGGGCACTAGGGCCGATCTGATCTAGACGCAGCTGTCTGGTAGTCGTCTATTATGGACGGGATGGGTGCAATGCCACATGTATCTTGCTTGCACACCATCTTTGCCTCGAGACTACACCGTCCTTTATGGCGTCATGCCAATGACCTTATGTCATATAGATTAAGTTGGCTCGATTGCGGCAACCCGTGTTCGAGTTATTGCATCATAGACGACCGCTCTGTGTAACACATATGTACCTATAATTGCATCTGAAACACCTGAACGGATATGAGTATAATGCACTTATACATAAATTGAACACTTGAACATCTTCTGCAACACTTCTGGATAATTCGTGTAACTCGTGTACCTGAAACAGTACCTCACTCATGACACTTGTGTTTGCTTATGCTATTGCCTTGGATTTTATTATATATGCTCATTCTTGGTTTAACTTGGTTTGCCTTGGACAGGAAAAAATAAATGGTAAGTTGGTAAGTCTCGTCGTGTTACTCTTATATCACACGGCACACTGCCACACGAGTTAGGCTTTTCATTATGCCATGAAACTGATCCTAAGGCAAGACTAGAAAGATAACTTAATAGATGGTGTACAGAACCTTTATAACGTGTTTGGATTTGTCGAGCGGGCGAGAAGCCTCCCCACCAGTGCATTTATGTACTGATAACCCACCAGGTTGCTTGTAGGGTGCGGGAGAACCTCGTTCGGTACGAAAACCCATTTGTGCGTGCTAAGGTGTGGAGTTCGCTCTTGAGCCTTGGAGCGTTGCGTCCGGAGTTGAAGAACATATACAAGATATAATGTTGGAACATCGCCTATGTATCATTCCACAAATGTAGCCACTTGGCACGCTTTTATTGTTTCATGAGAGAGGGCTTGAGCGACTTGTAATCTCGGCCTAGTGCCGCTTGTAATACTTGTTCAATATCAATAAAGAGCTTGTTTTACTTCTATATTTGTGTTATTTAATGCTTCCGCTATTGACGACTCTGTTAACTTGTTACTAATCCCCTATTCGTTTATTATTCCGCTGCATTCCGACTATCTGTGCGACTCTGTGGCTTAGTCATTTTACCGCCTGTTCGGATCATGGCCTTGTACGGGCGCAGCTTGTGCTCGTGTGGCATCACGTCAAGATGGAAACGATCGTCTCGCGGGAGCGCAGGCGTGGTGATATTTTGCCCAGCGGGGACAGCCAATTACCTGCGGGAGATCGGGGCGTGACATTTCTCATCCTATAAATATAGGAGGAGGGTGGAGGCACAAAAAATAATACAAGTTGGAGATTCGGGGTGCTCGTCCACAGAAAATCTAAGAGAATGTCCGTGCTTTGCTCTTAGAACTTCGTCATCCAAGACAGAAGAAAAATAGAGATCTGATCGAGGAGTGTCGCCTTCGCTCAGGAAGATTGCTACGGGTTGGTGAGTGATTTCAATTGTAATATCTTTATTTTCTTCTTGAGTGTGGTGAGGGGGTTGAATTTATTAGGACAAAGGATTCAATATTGATTCTGTCAATCTTGTAATATTACCTGAGCTATAAAGGTTGAGATTTGTCTAGGTGACGTAGTCACCGCCATATATTTGTCTTTATCTGTGCTTGGTATTCGTTAGACATGAGTTAGTTATCTTAGGTGGGTTGGCCTAAAAATTTTGCTGCGAGCACTCTCAGACATGATGTCGGAACGCTTGCAGGACGTGTCTGATTCCCAACAATTTAGTCATTAAAATATCATATTATGTAGTTAAATGCTTAATTAAGTTTTTTAAAATAATTAATAAAATATTTAGGTAGTTGTTTAGTTATATTTTTATTAATATTTATTTTAATTTATTTAGATGAAGGATATTCATAAGGTTGCTGCTTGGACGACTTATTTTTGAGTTGTTTACAAGTAGCATTATAGTAATCAGAGATTAGTGATGGATTTCGAGCACAAATCAGAACAAACCTTCATTGACCAAAGCCGAAAGAAATACTTCCCTTGCCTCATGGTTGAGAGTTCCTTCAAAAGCAGTATCAAATTTAAAGGGAAATCAATGGCAAAACTAAGAATCTGTCAGTAGAGAACCAATCGAGCTATCCTTTCCTACGTCAGAATTCTCCCAACTTAGCACATAATTATTATTAAATTATTAAATTTCAGATTTTTTTTTTTATATTTAGGTAAAATTTTAAGTATTTATTGTGTTATTTCTCAGTAAATTTGAAATCGAATGAAATAGTAGTCACCCTTACTAAGTTAGTTTACTTGCGAAAGATAATTTTTTTTTTACAAACTTATTATGCTTTTACACACTTGTTAATTAGTCTTTTTTGTTCAATTTTCTTTGCCGAATTTACTGAAAAAAAGATCCCCTATGTTGATATCGGTCAACTATTGGTACCGGTTGGTATCGGATCGAGACAAGCCAAATCGTATCGGTATTGGCCGTATCTTATCGGTATCGACCGATACTGCAAATTATGGACTATAAAGGGGGATCCGTCCCCTTGGTTTGTATCCATTTAGCTTTAGTATTTCTCTTTTGAGCATATCATGATTACCATTACATCTGGAGAGTGGTTTCTATGTAAGATAAAAAATAAATATTTTAGCAAATGTCTCCACTATAAATTAAGTATCTAATATATAATTCACTTATTTAAAAAAAAAACTAGCAAATATCTCCAATATGAATAAAATAATCAAAATGTTGATTAAATAATGATGATATATCTAAAATTTTAAATATTTTATACAAAAGAATGGGAGCAATTGTTAATTTTTAAATAAGTGAAAGTATATACTAGTTTATATATTTATATCGAAGACATTTACTAAAATATTCCGAAAACACCCTTATACATTAGCCACTTTGTGTCTACTGCTTGTGCTAATATCTAGCGTGTGCGTCTCGCTCTGTTTGTATATATTTGGGTGCATGGTGGACATGCTCATAGTGGTAGAATATAAATCGAAAAATTATAAGTCTACAACCAAATGCTTACAACCCCCAACACCAACCCCCCCCCCCCCCCCCCCCCCCCCCCCTCTCTCTCTCTCTCTCTCTCTCTCTCCCCGATATATGGGTTCCATCCGGCCCCACATTCTCTTTCATCCCTCCTGCTATATAGGTCCCATCTGATCCCGTCTTTTCTCTCTCTCCTCCAATGAAGATCGACCACGTGACGGTTGTACCCCCTTAGTTGCAAGGGGTTGTACCTATGACATCACCCATATAAATGAAATTTTAGAACATGTTTATTGATGAACAACAGTTATCACGTACTACTTATCTGTACTAAGATGTTGAGAAAAAAAAATCTTTGTTCCTGCCAGCATAAGAACTATAACAGTAAGGTAGTTGAAATTATGATGAAAATTAGGTGAAGTAGGGTGTATAGTTGAAAAAATCAGAAATTTTACTGTAGAGAATTACAGTTTAATCAAATTCTCTGCAGAGAAAATAGTTTGAAAAAATTGTAAAAAAAAACAAAAACGTTCTTTACTGAGGACGTTTATCATATTTTTATCCATTCCAACTCCCAAACGTCCTTAGCATTTGCCCTTTTTTTTTTGACATTTTTTTATCTGAAAAAAATTGAATAAGACTTGACGCCCTTGCTAAAGGAGTGGGCCATGGGAAAAAAAATCGGATTAAGGCCCGACGTTCTTGCTAAGTGCGTTGGCAATGATCAGTTTTCTAAGTTGTCCATATTGGATGTATGATTGGTTAACATATGCATGGATCATGATTAGCACTCATGGTTAGTAAAATAATATTTTTTTGCTAACGTCCTTGCTAAGGACGTTGACAGTTTTTTTTTTTATATTGGCTCACCTCCATAGCAAGGACGCTAGGTCTTATTCATTTTTTTAAACTTATTTTACAGATTAAAAAAATATAAAAGAGCAAACGACCTTAGTAAAGACGTTCGGAAGTGGGAATAGATAAAAATAAGACAAACGTCCTTAGTAAAGACTTTTGTGTTCTCTTTTTCCAAACTATTTTTCTACAGAGAATTTGATTAAATTGTAATTTCCTACAGATTTTTTTTTTGTAAAAAAATATGGTAGCTTAAAATCCTCCGGTCTCTGCATCTGAAGTAGGGTGGATAGTTGGTTCGTAGAGTTAAAACATAATGGTTGATATGGAAAATTGAATGATTCTTATTCCATCATCAACTAGTCTTGATATTGAAAGGAACTAGTTATACATGGTTAGAACCTTGAGACCAATATAGATGCACCAAAGGAAGTGATTAGAGCTACCAAAATTAATTCTTAACTTGAAAGTTCAGGAAGTTTGTGATTGTGGGCCAAATGGATAAATTTCATATAACGTGATACTTTTAGGTAAAGCCATGTATTTTGGTTTTGGTGGATTGGGTATATATTCATACACATTCTCAACTTTTCCATCACCAAATTGTTAATACATATTCATAAAAATCCCTAATATGAAGGCATTCTAGAGAAACTTTACTGTAATTATTATAATTTGTGTAAAATATCACTCATGTACATTCTAAGTTTCACATATACTCTTATATCAAAAACACTTGACAGCCCGCGAAAGAAATCGATGGCTGAACCGAACTGCCAAGTGGTAGCTTCCTATTGGTCGAAACAAACCCAATGACGTCGGCCTCTTGCTAAGGTAGGCCGAAAAAATTCGAACAATAGAAAGCTGCCACGTGGCAGCTTGGTTCAGCCGTTCCGATTTTGTCAAAGATCTAAAGATTTTTAAATGATTGTGGAAATGAAAGGCCAACTTTGTAAAATGTGATAGAAACCGTCCCTCTCTAACCAAATATATAAGTAATGGCAAAATTTTATTCATGTAGAACGTAAATTCTATAGAAAATTTACTGTACCGATAGTAATTTTATATTAATTAAGTAAAACGATAGAAGTTTAAAAAAAAAAAAAAATCGATATATATCACCAACTGAGTTAGCGAAAATTAGGAGTGCTCGATTTTCGCCAACCCAGTTGGTGAAAATCCGACAAAAATCGACGTGTCTGGAAATAGGTGGATTTTTGCCAACTCAGTTGGCAAAAATTTGGTTGCTCAGCTGGCAAAAATGTGATGGGTTGATTTTTTTTTTGTTTGTTTTTTGGTTTTAATATTTAGGGTTTGATTTGGTTTGATTTTTTGTGTTGGTTTGATTTGTGTTGGGTTTTTTTTGATTTTTTGTTGGTTTATTTTCTGGATATGTTCATATTGTACGTTAATATTGTAACGTTCATATTTTTACAACAACTCTTTTTATGTTCTTTCAGAAAATTTACTGTACCGATAATAATATTTGTGTTGGTTTTTTTGTTGTTATTTTTTTGTTGGTTTATTTTCCAGAAAATTTGTTGTACAGAAAATAGTTTTAAACAAATTAACTAAAACGAAACAATTTTTCAAAATTTTGAAATCACGAAAGCTTTCGCCATCTCTGATGGCGATTTTTTTTTGGTTTTTTAAATTTGTTTTTAGGTTTTTTGTGTTGGTTTTTTTAAATTTTTGACAATACTAATTTTTTTTATATAATTTTCGACCTCCAAAAATTAGTATAGATAACTAAAACAAATAACAAAGTAATTATCATTCATATTAGTATAGATAATAACAAATTAGTATAGATAATAAAAAAAGTGAAAAATAAAATTATCGAAAGTAAAATTTTGAGGTCGAAATATCATTTTTTTGCGATTCAAATTTTTTTCGAAGTCCGTCAAACGATAAAACGGTTTATCCCATAGTACTTTTCGATACGGTCATTTTGGCACAAACTGGACCTTGTTTCGATCTCTCAGTCAAAAGTTATGATACTTTAAAGGTTTAAATTTTATATTTTTTGCTGTAACCTGTGCGTCTTGTTTCGGATGAAAATTCTTTCAACACGAATTGTGTTACTCTCGTCGAAAACATACAAATCGACCTATTGTTTGACGAAAAAGGATTTCAAAACAAATAGTTATGGGCGTTCGAAGACTGCTCGACTGCAGATGTAATATTCTTACGACATTTTTTTTTCCCAAATGATAGCATATTTTATTTTGGTAAATTTTATTTTTTTCTAATATATTTAAAAAAATTATTGCTAGAAGAACTTTTTTTTTAAAAGAGCCATTGTAAAAATATGAACGTACAATATGAACATACCCAGAATATAAACCAACAAAAAAATCACAAAAAACCAAAAAATATCCCAACACAAAAACCAAACCAAACCAAATCAAACCCTAAACAGAAAACAAAACAAAAAAAAAACCAACCCATCACATTTTCGCTAACTAAGTTGGCGAAATCCACCCATTCCCGCCACGTCGATATGTATCGAATTTTCAAAAAATTTAAAATTTCTACCGTCATACTTAATTAATACAAAATTATTATTTCTGTAAATTCTATAAGTCTGTTGTTCACAGTATCCTATTATTGTGAAAGAACAATAACGTCATTACGTTATAAAAGTAAAGACAAAGACATCCTCCTCTCCTTTCCTCTTACTACTCAGTCAAGTTTCTCTCCTCTCCATACAAGAATCTACGAAAGAACTTAAATAGTACAATATTGAATTTGGAAGTTTCTCTCCTCTCCATCCAAGAATCTACGAAAGAACTTGAATAGTACAATATTGAATTTATTCCAACTAACCAACAATCTAATATAACGTAAACTAGGTTACTGTTCATTATGACCAAAAATTAGTCGAACAACAAAATAAATTGCCTTGCAAGGATATGGTTTGGTCGCTATGAACTAATCCACATAATATTCCATAAATCGCACTCAACTAATCATCATCATTTTCATTATCACCATCCAAATCTTGTCCCATCACAATGATTTGGTCGCTATGAACCAAGAAAAAAACTCTTAACAAAATAATTGACGTCAACTTGACCTTTTTTTTTTATTATCGTTTCTCTCTTTCCAAGCTACTGAAAGAATATCAGTAAAGAAATAATTGTTCACTCCTGAGGTCATGTTTGGTTCACTAAATCATGATAGTGGAAAAGAAAAGTAATTTATTTTCTATATTTGAATGCCAAAGAAAAAGTAGAAATTAAAGAAAACCATTCCAAAAAAAAAAGGTTCCCCCATTTACCCTAATATTCATTTTTCCATCCTAGGGATTTACTTTACCTCACAATTTACTTGACCTTTCAACCACCGGTAAGAAAATATGGATATAAATTATAATTTTTAAAGTAAATGAAAGAAATAAGGAATTGATTTTCTTTTTTTTCCGCGAATTCTATATATTTGTAATTCCAATTGCATAACAAACCAAATACAAGACTTTCTAAATATAATATTCTTATTGTTTGGTTTTGGCACGAGCAATATATAATGGTTTTATTTAGAAATTGTATAATTTTATTTTGATAAAAATAACCCAACTAGGACATTGATTTATATATTTATAAAAAAAGAGGGTCATCTTAAATTTTATACCAATTTCGAGTTTAATTCCTGAGATGTCCAATTGAAAATTTTGGACCCCATTTTTTTTTATTTTTGGTTTCTTTTTTCCATTATGCTCTCATTTCCAACGTGTTGGTTGTTGCATTTGTACTCATGTTCATGATATAATAAAAAAAATAAAATAAAAAATAAAAATTAATGAGCCAAAATTATCAATTGGACATTTCAGGACTTGACTTAAATCTCTAAGCTGATATAAAATCCATGGTCTAGATGCTAATTAGTCCTAAAAATATAGGAAATAGTAAGAAGTATATAATTTCATAATATGTATATGTTTTAGTAAGTAGGCAGAAATTGTTTTAGTTTTTAAATGACAGTGTTTTATCACTCAGTTATTGGTGTGGTTTGGTGGTACGTTACAGAGAAGGGGACACAGGAGCGCAAGAACAGGCCAATTGGGTCTTAATAACGTAAATAGGAGTATATGCTGTACTCAGGCCAGGTTAGTCGTCTCAGCCCGAGACAAATTTCACCTGCATTGTGCTTCAGTTATAACAGAATATGTAAAGACCGAAGAAGCATATTTCTTCACATCCAACAAAATAGATACTGAAGATCTGGTTATAGCACGACTGAATCACATCATACATTTCAGCATTCTCCACAACAAACAAATAAGAAGCTAACGATTTCCCAATCCAAAAAACCCCAAACAACTTATTTATTGCATTACTATAACTAGTACATAAAGTTTCTTCACTGATTATCCATATCCAAAAAGTGGCAGAGCGGTCTTGCTGCATAGTGCAGTATCACCATCAGATCCTCTCAGAAAGATAGGTTGCAAGCGAGTCGATTGGTTTTCCGGCTCCCTTTTTTTCCTTCCTGCTGCATCTCACCTTGATCCGTACCAAGTAATCCGTGGCTATCCAAGCAAAGCTGAGCCGGACAGGCACCTGATCCCCATCTGGCTCTTTCAGTTTCATGGTTTTCTCGACCCAGACGGGATGGTAAGTCACTTGGTACCAAGCAGATGCCTTTCTTTCGTACATCACACTTCTATCAACTTCCGTCAGCTGATGACTGTTGGGTCCCAGATCCTCGAAAACACGACGGAATTGCTTGTGGAGAGCGTAATATGCGTTCTTGAGTCGTTCCTTGATCTCCCCCTGCTTCCTGCTGCTTTGCTTTGACATGGAGCAGATGTGCCCTGTCACAACCTCCCCCTCCTTCTGGACCCGGTATTGCCCCAGCAGCCCATTCAGATGCCGGTCATATGAACACTTGGTATTCCATGATTCGATGAGGTAATCATTCGCCTCCTGGATCTCAAGATCAGTGTCGTAGGGTATATCTTCGTAAATAGACAAGAGTTCAGAGGTATCCTCATCAGAAGCATCTTTAATTTTTCTGTAGAGCCTTCCCAAGATTTTCTCAGACCTGTAGGACTGAAAGTCATCCTTGGCCATAAAGTCGGGATAGGCTTGAGGCTTGAGGCGAGAAGGCATGATGGTCTGTTTTCCTGTCTTGGGGAAGTCAACAGCAGTTGCTGCCAGCTCAGCAAGTACAAGACAATCCTCATCCATGGCCCCATACTGGCTCTTGTCTGCATGAACTACATGAGCATTGCAGATTTTTCCTAGGTTATCATTGGTCAAATTCTTCACAAAGAAGTCAATTATATCCTGTTGGAGGAGGAGGAAGCAACATTTTGTGAGAAGGAATTTATTTACCTTTCTAGAAAACATATATTTCATAATAGAACAGAACGTAAAACACGTCAACTCAGTCATCAGGCAATAAAGTACAAACTATAAAAAGATCATCATGCATGGCTCGATGACTCACTAAAATGCGACTTTCACTGGTCTAGAAAAAGTGGTCTGATCTAGGAACTCTAAAATCTGCGATATGTTTAACATAACTACGGTTGAATCCACTTAGGAAAAGAGCGATGCTAACAATGAAAAATCAAATAAGAAAAAGAAAAAGAAAAAGATATCAGATAAAACAATTCTTTCAGTACAATCTCAATGTCTGGAAGATGGCAGAAGTTTAGATAATGGTGCAAAAATTCCGATTGTTAATAATATTTTGATAAAAAAAATACAAACATCAGGAAGAAATAAACTATTATGCGACTATAACACACAACTAGTACAACATCAATAGTTATATTTCCAATTTAGCAATCGCCAATCAGCAAAAGAGTTTCATTTATACATTTTTTTTAAAAGTCACTTTTATGGCATAAATCATGCACTGGAATGACCTACAAACCGAGCACAAGCCCCATCTAGATGATAGACCATTCCTTCTTTACGATATCAATCAAGAACATTTAAGCTCTATCAGCTCATTTAACCAATATTTTCTAGTTCCCTGATAATAGGAGCAGGACAGGCCCAAAAAATCATCTGATCCAACAGTAACCAGATTGTTGAATGGGCTGGATCAGGTTAATTTATTCTAAAGCCCGATCAGGTAATATATATATATATATATATATATATATATATATATATATATATATATATTTGTCCTTTCTTCAAGCCGGACCGTGGCTATATAAGCCACCCAGCCGGAGGATTCGAACCCAGGACATACCCGTGGGTATCTCCCCACACTACCACTAGGCTAGCGTCTTATATATATATATATATATATATATATATATATATATATATTATTGGTATGTTTAAGTGTGAATCTATCTAGTCTATTAGTCCACGTTGGATGGACAGACTTGTACAAGGTAGGTTCCCTCCTTTATATATATGTATTCAAAGGAATCAATACAAAGATCAGAATTATTCCCAATGAAGTCTCCATTTTCTTTATGGTATCGGAGTAAGAGTGATCATGACCCTTACCTCATTCTAAACTTCAATCTTAGCCATGCATATTCCAAAAACCACAAGTTTTCAAAGGTTGGGATATCTCATTTGATCTCAGCAAGCCGTTTCGCGCTCAAAGCGAAAGTCAGATCTTGAAGCTAGGATGCGTGAGAACTAAAGCTTCTTTTGAAACTTGCAGTTCCCATGAACCAAGCACATGATGGATGGTGTACCAATCAATTTCGTTGGGAAGATGGTTGAAAGAAGGATATCGAGAGAGAGATAGGAAAAAGAGTACGGAAGCGAGAGCAAACGGAGATATAGGTCAGCTAAATGCCCTCGAATCCGTGTACGAAAGGGCCCGCGATCATGGACAGTACATGGATAACCCGGACCACCGTCACTGCCTTCGGACTGTCACTATGCCTTTTGTTTGCAAGGGAAACTCTTGGCACAGAAATAGTGTCTTTTCTCACTATGAGCTTTCTGCTTTCACTAGACTGACTGGACTTGCTTGAAAGAACTAGCTCTACTTCCGGCTTGTCATTGGATCTCGGTTGTTCTTAACAGCGATGGCTATTCATTTTAGTCTTCGGGTAGCACCACCAGATCTTCAACAGGGTGGAAATTCTCCTATTCCGTATGTACATGTTCCTGCGGCTTAGATGAGTATAGTAGTTTATATCACAACGACTATAAACAGTTATTCCCATTAACAAAACATTTCCTTTTCTTCGCTCCTCCGGAATCGGTACAGAAATTGGTGCTTTTTCTACTTTGTTTACCTTAGTTACTGGAGGGTTTCGGGGAAGGCCTATGCGGGGTACCTTTCGGGTGTGGGATGCTCGTTTAACTTCTGTGTTCATCTTGTTCCTTATTTACCTGGGTGCACTGCGTTTTCAAAAGCTTCCTGTCGAACCGGCTCCTATTTCAATTCGTGCTGGACCGATCAATATACCAATAATCAAGTCTCAAGTCAACTGTTGGAATACATCGCATCAACCTGGGAGCATTAGCCGATCTGATACATCAATACATGTTCCTATGCCCATTCCAATCTTGTCCAACTTTGCTAACTCCCCCTTCTCCACCCGTATCTTCTTCGTTCTGGAAACAAATCTTCCTATTTCATCTTTTCCCGAATATACCTTAACGGAAGAAATAGAAGCTCGAGAAGGAAGACCAAAAAAATCTAGCTCACTCCCTAGCATCCCTGGCTGAATGGCTAAAGCGCATAACCAGGCAAGTAGGTTCGATTCCTTCTGGATGCTTCTGATGAATAGCAAGGCGAAGGATGGACTGGAACTGCCAAAAGTAGGAATGGCTTTATTCAGGCGGAACTGTTGAAGGTCAAAAGTGAAACCTAAGACTCTAAGTAAAAACCTCAATGTCCCTCATGAGGTGGTCCCGTTGACCCATGCAAACCTCATTGAAGTCCTATACCTTTCACTTCCCGAAACCTAGCTCTGACGTATCTCTGATATAAGGGTACGGGAGGAGTCAATCCGACAAGCGAAGCAAGATTCAACTCCATTCCAATTCTACGTATGATTCCCAGAAAGCTTCTCCACGCCAGCCAAAAGGAATAGTTAGCCGTCTCTAATATCCCTTCCTTGAGGCCCTGAATTAATCAAATAAATGGACAGGAGAAGCAAAGAAGGGTGAAGGCAAAGTGCACCTGATCCTGCCAACTCCAACACAGCAGGCCCGAGCAATAGGCCTCAGACTGCAATGTCCTACTGGACTAGGATGGCGAATTCCCCGGAACATGTCTTACTTTGCTAGCTCCCGTTGCTTAGTAAAAGGTTCGAGAAGAAAGGGAAACAACGGAGGGACCATTAAGAGATGCATATACCCCCTCCTGCTAGGGCAGGGAATAAAGGAAGAGTATCTAACCGTCAGTGTCGCAGAGGTACCGTTTCGGGGAGCAAAAAATTTGAGAAACCAAACCTAGCTCCGGAAAGAGAGGCGACCGGAGCGAACCAGAAAAAAAAGATTGATGATTTAGGAATTTGACGTTAGACTTGAACGACTACGGATCTACTAGACAAGTCAGTCCTTTTCACGGAATCGCGGTGATTCGGATAGGATTCCTTTTTGAAGGAGAGGAAGAATTATGATTGAAGTCAGCCTACTGATTAACTGATTAAGTTGGATTCTGAGCCCTATGATGAGAGTTTTAGTAGGGCTTCCATAAGTTAAATGTGAATTCTACCGCTCGTATTGTGTCAGTGTGAATTTAGTAAAGTTCAGTGGACAAGGCCAACATCTATTACGGAAGTTCCCTTCTATTAGACTTTGATAGGGAAAATCGAAATAAATAAACGAGGTAAGCCAGGAGCAGATATCCATAAAAGAAAGCGCGACTCTCTATCTCATTTTATTAACAAGGTGATAAAATCCTTCCCATTTTCATTTCTTGTAATATGGAGCACCAAATTAATTAAGTCAATAGGAGCAGTCGATCGAGAAAGTTGCGCTCAGTCAAGGAAGCGGGAGAAGGAGTCTCGTCCATAAGAAAAAGAACGTAGCCGTCCATGACTATAGGACGAGAGGTTGGAACATTTCAATTTGCACTTTTTGCTTTTCTCCTCCAATTAGACCAACCAGTTGGGATGAATTCATTATAGATGTAGCAGCACCTTCAGATACGGGTAGGCCATCCATACGATCAGTCTTCTGACATGCCCGCTTAGCCCGAATGCCCCCAGAAGGAATCCAAGTCAAGACCCTTTGCCCGACAGAACCGATACCCTTTCCGACAGACCAAACAAGGGATTCGCACATGCCACTCGTACCTGCTGCTGGCTAGCTCTTAGATTTGCTTGGCCTGGCAGGTAAATGCGCGATTTCACACTTGAATTGATAGATTGGGGTGTTCAGTTCATCCCTGATCTTCAACCTCTGCTTCTGTCTCCAAAACCCTAACTTATCTTCTCCGACATAAACCTCAACCCCTAACAAGAAAAACTACTCACAAACCCAAAAAAATTTCGGACTAGCGGTCCGGTTCATCGTACATTTCCTATTCAAATTGTTGTGGTACTCGATCTATATCGCTATCCGAATAAATCGTCAAAATTTCACTCTAAACTTAGTTTTACAAAAGATTTTTCCAATGCAAAGGAAGTTGATAAAAAAGAAGTTTCTAGACTCCATAGCTGTACTTTCTTTTAATTTTGACTTCGTAGTTCGCCTAGTTGCTTCTTGATTGATCCATGAGTCATAGTTCATGAAACACCAATTCGTTTTGCATGTAGCTCACATAGTATGCAGTATCGATCGATATCGATCTGATACGTTCAATATCGATACTGTTTGGTGTGTCCTGATGAGACACTGACCGATACCGACATTGAGAGTTACTTTTTTAGTCAATTCAGCAAAGAAAATTGAACGAAAAAACCAATCAGCAAGAGTGTAAAAGCATGGAGCATTTAAAAGAAAAAAATTTATCTATCGCATGTAAACCGGTCCGCAAAGGTGACTACTAGTTCATTCAATTTTAAAACTACTAAGAAACAACACAAGTACTTAAAGTTATGCTTAAATGTATAGAACATTTTTTCTAAAATTTTAATAATTTGTTAATAATTATTTGTTCTCTGATACCAAAAGATATTATACTACGATCTGAAATTGTTAATACTATCGATGATACTATTGATACCGTTGATCCCGGTATTCATTGAAAGGGTCCGATATTGATTCCGATATCGATACTGCGAACCTTGGCAGCTCAGATAGTGAGTTTATGAAGTTTTATGATGCTTTTGTTTTGCATGAAGGCTTTATGTTTGTCCTTCTATTTTGTTTAATGATACTTTACATGTTTTGGTTTGGCACCTTTGAGCCATTTTACTTTGAAATGTTGCTTTCTAGTTAATGATGCACGACGAAGAAAAGTCAAGTTTTACATCTTGTTGAACTACGTGAGCTTATGAGCTTTGAATTTTCATGAGTTTTATATAAGGTTTTTCTTTTCATACATGACACAATTATTGAGTGTTTTGAAGTAAGTAAATAACATCAACCCACTTAGTATGTTAAGTACCTGTTGATGTGCCTAATTATTGTATGTGAAGTACCTGTTGTTTCCTGTTGCAGACTACTGTAGAAAAAGATGCAGAAGTGATCAAGATAATACTAAAACTAGTAGGAAAGCATATGGAGAATGCAAAACCTCATAACACGTGAAATGGTTTATGGAGTTATAATCTCCCATAAGTTAACATTGATACTTGCCCAGTGATCCAATTGTTTATCAATGGCACAAAAGACACATGGCATGAGGTTTAAGCAAGGATGAAACTAATGATTGAAACTAATGACTTTTTGATATCCTGACTGATTTGTTGACTTTAAGCATCCAATTTTCCAGTGAACTAATAACAGTGTTCTAAAAAGCTAAAAAGTGCTAGACGGACTCGGTGCGCCGAAGGTCCGCCTAGCGCCTAGACAGCTGATTATATATATATATATATCAAAAAAAAAAAAACCCAAAAACTGGCCGACTAGGTCCGCCTAGTGCCTAGCGCTTAGCCTGATTTTTAGAACACTGTTCACATGAGCCCCTAGATATAGTACTTCACATAAACAAGTACAAATAAAATAATAATTGTTGAATCACGCTATCGAGGAGGTTCAACTACTATTCAATCACTACGATCAGCCAACTGGTGGTTCACCTAGTATAGAAGTTACTGGCAACTCTTGATTAAGGTTCAAGTCTACGTCCAAGACACGTGGAAAGTGTCTACACCAGTATCTAGGATCTAAAAAGTTCCCCAGGTTTTGTACATCTTCTAGACCTGGAATAGAAAAAGGACATCCTTGGGTCACCATGGTCATTAAAAGGTTAAGAAAGAGGCCTCGTGTTTCCAGATATGTTTTGTTATCTATGCATCTGATAGTGGTTAGTATAGGCCAAATCATAACTAGAATCAGTAAGAAATTTTTATGCACGACGAACTTCACATGTTAGTTTTCATAAAAAAAATGATAAATAATAATAAATTTTGTGCACCCACAAGCATTTGAATCATCACGACCAGAATATTGTGTAGTCAACCAAACAAGGAATTGATTCTCAAGAAAATGGAGATGCAAAGATACACTGGTGCACCGATCAAGCTACATGCACAATTGCACAAACACTTTAGGATTGAATAATCCAGCTAAAGACCAAGCACCATTTGACATCAGTGTTCATGGCATGATAATATGCTAATGCATAATCCGTTAAGCATTAGCGTCTATCTGCACAAATATGGACACAATATGGATTTCATTATAGGACTATATATATATATATATATATATATATATATATATATATTGTTGATATGGTATGTTGGGTATCATATTTAAGTATAGTATAAGCACATGGGAATATCCTGAGGACATATTTGGGATGCCAGAATATGTCACAGGATATTCCATTATGAGATTATTGTCATAATGATTAAGATCATTGTATTAATGACTGTAAGGCTATATAATGCCAATGAGACAATCAAAATCATCAACTAATTTCAACATGGTATCAGAGCCAAGTTTCCACAAACCCTAGCCGTCACCAAGCTTCCACAAACCCACAGGAGGATTTCCTAGATCTCCTCCACCGAACTCTTCCACAACCCCCCCCCCTCTTCCCTTCTCCGCCCTTCGCAGGCCGCCCTTCGCTGTTGCTGCCCCGTCCCGCTACTGCTGCTGCTGCTGCGGCTGCTGCGACTGCTGCTGTTGCTGCGACGGCGGCTGTGACATGCGTGCTGCCGCCTCCTCCGCACCAGCACGAGACAGCGCCTAATAGGGATGCCTAGATCTGAAAAAAGGAGGGACATGTTCGGATCTAGGAGCGGACGACGAGGACGAGCGTGAGTCGTGGAGCGGACGTGACGTGATTGGATAGACGACGCATCGATGGAGGAGATCATCAAGAAGCTAGATTCTACAGAGGTGGCGACGTTGATGAAGTTGTTGACGATGTCCGCTGGTGAGAACACGACACGAACATCGCCGGAGTTGAAGCTTCCCTCCATCGATCTGAAATTAGAAGGACCAGTCACCAGCTCAGGTAACACAGGATCTAAGGGAGAGCCCTGGCAGCATAACCGGCAGTGCTACAACTGTGGGGAGATGGGTCATCATCGGTATGCTTGTACCAAACCACCTAGGAAGGGAGATTCAGGTGGTAGACGAGGACCGTTCGGTGGACGAGGATATAATGGAGGACGTGGTCGTGGTCGAGGGGGTAGACGAGGCGGCCGAGGAGGTTATCGGACGAACCTCCTGATATCAGAAGGGAACGGAGAAGCTGATGGCACCTTTACAGTGGAGGACCAGGCACTGGGAGACATGAGGAGTAGAACAGAAGAGGCGTCCACATCATTCTTTGTTAGGGGCAACGCTGCCATGTATGCCCATCCATCAGAAGGTACTGACGAATCACTTGCCCTTGCGTCTATCTCTTCCCTTAAATCATCAGACTTGATTATCGATTCCCTTAAATCACAGTAAAGCTGATGGCACCTTTACTGTGGAGGACCAGGCACTGGGAGACATGAGGAGTAGAACAGAGGAGACGTCCACCTCATTCTTTGTTAGGGACAACGCTGCCATGTATGCCCATCCATCAGAAGGTACTGACGAATCACTTGCCCTTGCGTCTATCTCTTCCCTTAAATCATCAGACTGGATTATCGACTCGGGAGCATCTCGGCATGTGACGGGGAATGCTAGTGAGTTTTCTTCCTACACTCACCTAGCATCAGCAGACAGCATTCAGACAGCTGATGGCACTTTTCAGCCAGTGGTCGGTAAGGGTACTGTTAATTGTACAGGTTCAGTAAGATTATCCAATGTTTTACATGCTCCATCCTTTCCAGTCAATCTCTTGTCCATTAGTTCTATAATCCTCCAACTTAAATGCATTGTTTCTTTTGATATTCCTAAGGTGACCTTCCAGGAGAAAGGGACAGGACGAAGACTTGGGACTGGCACTTGGCATGAGGGACTGTGGTACCTAGATCGAGAAGGACTGGACTCAGCATTGGTATCTATGGCAGAGAAGGCTGGCATTGAAGGACTGCAGCAGAGGACTGAGGATATCTTGATACTCCATCATCGGAGGATGGGACATTCTTCCTTTAATACTCTAAGTAAGTTGTATCCAAAAATTTATGCAAAAACAAATAAAGAGAAATTAGTATGTGATGCGTGCGAGTTAGGAAAACTTACTAGGAGCTCATATGTTGGCACGGGTCATAGGAGCACTTTTGCTTTTGAGGTAGTACATTCTGATGTCTGGGGTCCATGTGCTACTAACACTATGAATGGTTATAAGTACTTTGTTTCTTTCATTGAGTGTGCCTCTCGTGTTACCTGGTTATATTTGATGAAAAATAAGAATGATGTACCTGCTTGTTTTCGAGATTTCCATAAACATGTCCAGACTCAGTACAAAGCAGTTGTGAAGGTACTGAGGTTTGACAATGGAACGGAGTATACCAACAGGACGCTTGTAGAATACCTGTCAGCACACGGAATACAGCATCAGACCACCTGTGCATACACACCAGCACAAAATGGAGTTGCAGAAAGGAAAAACAGACACCTTCTGGAGGTCGCAAGAAGTATGATGATCGACATGAATGTCCCACAGAGTCTATGGGGACATGCAGTGTTGACAGCAGCTCAACTCATCAACAGGATGCCCTCGAAGGTCCTCGGATGGAAGTCCCCATGTGAGGTATTGCAAGGCAATAATAGTGGGATACTCCCACTGAAGGTGTTTGGGTGTGTGTGTTTTGTGAAGGACAACAGGCCATCAGTTGGGAAACTTGACCCTAGAGCGGTCAAATGCATCTTCGTAGGCTACTCGGCGACCCAGAAGGGGTATGTGTGCTGGAGTCCAGTAGAGAAGAAGAAGTTTGTCAGTATGGATGTCCACTTTCGGGAGCATGAGCCATACTACCGCCAGGACGGAACTTCACACAACACGCCTAATACTGCCAGTATTAGGCGAGAGGGGGAGATGGAGAACTTGGTGGTAACCGATTTAGAAGTTTAGCATGGAGGCACGGAGAAGGGACAAGAAGGTGAAGGTGTTAGGCCTACGGCTCAGGAAGAGTTACTTACCTACAGCAGGAGAGAGAAGCAAACTGCAGGACCAGTACCGACAGTGCCAGTGCCAAGTCCCTTGCCTGCGTTCGTCCCAACTCCTGAGGCACCGACACCAACCCCCCTTCAGGTGATACCCCCTCCTTCACAAGATATCATTCCTCCTACTTCTACTCCTCTCACACCACTATCTGTACGGAGGACCACTCGCAGCAATGCAGGAAATCCTCCAAACAGATATGGTTGGGATATTGCTCAGTCTTCTTCTCATGGAGCATTTATAGCATCTTTGGATAGTATTACTGTACCTAACAATTGGCAGGTTGCCAAGAACGATCCAAAGTGGAAAGCGGCAATGCACGAGGAGTTGGGAGCTCTGGAGAAGAACCACACTTGGAAGCTTGTGAGACTGCCAGAGGGGAAGAGAGCAGTTGGATGCAAGTGGGTCTTTACCGTGAAGCAGAACCCAGATGGACAGGTTGAGCGCTACAAAGCTCGACTAGTAGCCAAAGGATACAGTCAGACGTACGACATCGACTATGACGAGACCTTTGCACCAGTTGCAAAGATAAGCACTGTCAGGACTCTGATTTCTCTGGCAGCGAATGGTGGATGGAAGCTACACCAACTGGATGTGAAGAATGCGTTTCTTCACGGGGATCTAGTGGAGGAGGTGTACATGGAGATACCACCAGGATTTGGCACCAATCAGACAGTAGGCAAGGTCTGCAGGTTGAAGAAGTCCCTCTATGGACTGAAGCAGTCTCCTCGAGCGTGGTTTGACAGATTCAGAAGGACGATGATAGGGATGGGATATCAGCAGATCAATGCTGATCATACTGTGTTCTTCCGTCGGAGTGGAGGCCACATCACCATGCTTGCGGTGTATGTGGACGATATGATTATCACAGGAGATGATGAGCAGGAGATCGTCCAACTCAAAGGAAAGCTTGGCAAGGAATTCGAGGTGAAGGATCTCGGCCTTCTTCGGTACTTCCTTGGGATTGAGATTGCTCGAGAAGCAGAGGGGATTGTTCTCTCTCAAAGGAAGTATGCACTGGACCTTCTCACAGAAACTGGGATGTTAGGGTGCAAACCTGCAGCGACACCAATAGATCAGAGGTTCAAGATTGATGCTGAGGCTGGAGAACCAGTTGATCGGGACAGATACCAGAGACTGGTTAGCAAGTTGATCTATTTGAGCCACACACGTCTTGATATCTGCTTTGCAGTAAGTGTGGTGAGCCGCTACATGCATGACCCACGGAAGGGTCATATGGATGCAGTATACCAGATTCTGAGGTACTTGAAATGTGCTCCCGGGAAGGGACTAATATTCAGGAAGAACAATCACGTGAGCATCGAGGGCTACTGTGATTCTGACTGGGCTAGTTGTGCTGATGACAGGAGGTCTACCTCGGGATATTGCATATTTGTAGGAGGTAACTTGGTCTCCTGGAGGAGTAAGAAGCAGTCTGTGGTGGCCAGATCGACAGCTGAAGCAGAGTACAGAGCTATGGCCTTGGGAGTTGCAGAGCTGCTATGGTTGAAGAATATGCTGGTGGAGCTGAAGCTGGATCAAGGAGCCAAGATGAAGCTGTGGTGTGACAATCAGTCAGCTATTAGTATCGCCAACAATCCAGTACAGCATGACAGGACCAAACACATCGAGATTGACAGATTCTTCATCAAAGAGAAGTTGGATAGTGGATTACTGGAGCTTGGCCAAGTTCCAACCAGGGATCAAGTAGCAGATGGACTAACCAAGGGACTCGCCTCAGTGAGCATGATTAGAGGATGTGACAAGATGGGCTTAGTGAATATCTTTCACCCATCTTGAGGGGGAGTGTTGATATGATATGTTGGGTATCATATTTAAGTATAGTATAAGCACATGGGAATATCCTGAGGACATATTTGGGATGCCAGAATATGTCACAGGATATTCCATTATGAGATTATTGTCATAATGATTAAGATCATTGTATTAATGACTGTAAGGCTATATAATGCCAATGAGACAATCAATAAAATCATCAACTAATTTCAACATATATATATATATATATATATATATATATATATATATATATATATATATTCTTTTGTATTCTCCCTTATTACTCTCTTGTTCAGTCCACATTGGATAGCCACCAACTCTGGGCCCTATGTTGAATGGACACGGGAAAATGGTGTCAGTACTCATACAATGTTCATCCATGTGTACTTTTATACATATTTGAAAGTGTATGTATCCCGTACCATATTGTGTCTGTATCTTTGTCCCTATTAGTGCAAAATAGGTTTGGTCTTATCCTCTCCTATAAGGATGTAATCACCAAACTAGCAAAATATTCCAATGAGTTGAGTTCTCAACAAGCAAGATCCATTTTGACCGAATTGATGATTGACATGTGATTTGCACATCCCTTTTTTTTTATATGTACTTTATGTGCCCTACCCTCCGTGCCTAGGCATCCACTGGAGGGGGGTGGGATTCGATCCTGTGACCTTCACCACGGGAGACCCACGTTTTAACCGGTAGGCTAGACGGCTAGTACGTGATTTGCACATCCTTAATCGACTATAAACCAAAAATCAAATGGATCGGGTAGTCCCAAACCATGCATCAATTGAGATCAGAGTGAAACTTACCCATATAATTGAGATAAGAGGGAAAGAAGCATCAAGTGAGCCGGATAACTGAAACCTTCAATTATGTGAAGTCAAGCACTAGTCAACCACCATAGTTGGAAGGCACATCAAACTAGCAACATGCAAAAGTTACTGAAACTCCCATAATTGTTTTAAATGTCCCTGCCATGTACCGACATATCGATTTTGGGAGGAAAATGAAACCCCGATGACGTGTGAATATTTTATCATTCATAACCTTTTGGACTAAATCGACAAATATATCAGAATTGGGACCAATTCGATATACAATATAGTAAATATCATCAACTTTAGAAAAGGCAACTTAATGGGTTCACTAAACAAATTAGGCAAGCACGGATAAGCCGTAGGTTGTTAACCAATTATAGAACTCTTGAATCCGCAAATTAGTATATCAGAAGCTCTAGTATATATTTCTCCTCTCTAATATTTTCCTTCATCTTTAGAAAGCAATCCAGTGATTGGAATGGCCATAGATGTCCCTGGCAGCAACCAAATACATCCCCATCTCTCGTGTTTGATATTCTCCGACACTATATTTTCCTCAGTCCTCTTTTTCTCATCTCTCACATCATTCAAGATAACATCTCGGCCTGCAATGACAACCACTGAAGAGTTGAAGCCACCAAAGAGTCGAAGACGGTCAATGTCATCAAAGTCTTCAACGACCACAAGGACACCACAACAGACATCAATGTCATTATTATAACCTTTTAATAGTTCTCTTTCTTTTTTTCTTCTAACCATGTTCTTCTTTTACCCTATGTAAATCTCCTTCTGTGTCGACTAAATTCTTTGATGAATTTCGAGGTTACTTCATACTTCATACTATAAGAGAGAGTTCATATTGATTATATTCATTGATACTCATATATAAGATATACATTTGAAGAGCCCGATATGGTTGCTTGATTTTCTTTTTTGTCTATTTATCCCCTACATGTCATCTGATATCCAATATCTTACATGGCAAACCCCAAATCGACATCAACCCCACGTCCAACTTTTAATACCTTGACTCCCACTCATCCAACCACCCACGTTTTTGTTCAT
Source organism: Iris macrosiphon (assembly GCA_036927795.1). NCBI lineage: Eukaryota > Viridiplantae > Streptophyta > Magnoliopsida > Asparagales > Iridaceae > Iris > Iris macrosiphon. Next base: position 126,976 of record JAYESA010000496.1, read on the forward strand.
CCTTCTCAAGTGCCATATCAGGAAGCATCTTCTTTCTACTCCTCTCTCTTCCTACCCAGCTTCCTCCTCTGCTCTACTTCACAAAGTTACATGTATCCATCATCTGCATCCTCTCTTCCCTTCTTCTTTCCATTTTATCTCCCTCCAGTGCCTCCACTTCCAATATGTCATCCCCTTTTCTTCTCTTATTTGTAGCCTTAACCTTATCTTAAATTGCTTTATTAGTATGATATATAGACTGCACATGTTTGTTTCTTGTTTACACTACAAAACCAACTATTTACCTATCAAAGCATTCAGGGTACGTATTCCTTACATATCGCATGGCCTCATTGGAAACATTATAGAGATGTAAAATGCACAATCAACCATATACATTCATTTCGTTAAGCATCGTAAGGGCATACTTCCGTAGGTTCCAAGATTCAAACATACACTACTAACAAGAGAGGAAAGCGTACATATTTTTTGCATTTCTCTGTCCGACAAGGTAAACATCAAGTGGAAAGCATAAATCCAATAAGATGCACACTGTGGAGCATACATCTAAGTTTCTTCATCTAACTCGGACATTTGAAGAAAGGTCATACAACCTAGAGTGCAGAGCGGCAGAGCCGTCTCAAGACATTTGGGGCCCTAGGCAAATTAAGGAAAGAAGACCATTGCTCTCCTCTCCTCCTTAAATCATGGGGACTAGGTCAATTAAATAATTAAGAAAAGGAGATGCTTGTTGTTCCCCTTAAATCATTGGGCCATTAGGTCAATTAAATAATTAAGGAGATAATGTATTTCCTTTTTGCTCCATATATGTTTGACACACATTGTATAAAAATATGGGCCGGCCCCCCTTAAATTATGGGGCCCGAGGCACATACCTAAGTTGCTAACATTGTAGAGACGCCTCTGCTAGTGTGTGAATGATGACATGGATGACTAGGGAGTTAGAGCTTAAGTGTTGGTAAAATTAACAATCAGATTGTCTGTGAACAAATAACAAGCATTTGAAGATATTTAAAAAATACTTTCTACTTACTTTTACGATTTTGTTTATGCTCATAATAAGCAAAATATCCTAGCCACAAACTAAAAAAATGATGCTTTACTTGAAAACAATCTTCCATTGTGTTCAAGATCATAAGATTGACACGTTACACCTAAGGAGAAATGAAACTAAATAGAAACAATGTGGTAGCACCGAACCACAACATTCATCCAACATGGAAAGGATAAATAACACATCGAAAATGTATGCTTATGGCCAAAATAAGTATCTGAAACATATGGTGGTAATAGTAAAACTATGAAGAATAAGAAAAGATGTGACAAGCAGACAATATGTTGTTGTTTTTTATGGAAAAGTAGAGAAGACTTTCTGATGTAGAAAATAATAGTGTTAACCTGATGAGTGATTGGCCGAGGGAGAAGTTTGGTCTCGGCAGGTTCATAGGCCATTGGTATCCAGTTCTTCTTTCCCGGAGGAATGAGATTTTCATCCCATGTAGCAAAATATAGATCACCATCAAGGTCACTTCCTGATGCCTCGTTGGAATGAGGCCTCTCTCCTTTCTGCGGGAACACTAAGCAATCGACAAGATGATGCAAACCCGGTACATCAACTGCTTCTAGAATCCGAACATCTCCAGGGTGCAGACAGGGATTCTTGGCAAACGCCACAGTTCCAACAATTACCTGCTTGTTGTCAATTCTCCCAGAAAATCGAGATCCATGTCTTAAGAAACAATTTTGCAGTGAAGGGTTTGATGCTTGAATAAAGCACTGCCCTTGCTCAAGAACCCCAAGTTCATCAAGGCAGCCCAACAACCACCTTCCCTTCCGAACAAATATCCTTGTTTTCTCAGAGAGATCTCTTAGTTGGGACAACCTAATGCACGAGAGCATTGCTTTCAAGTGAGGCTCGTTCTGAGGTCTGAATCCAGCACTCAGCATCATTGCAGCAACGTTCCCATGCTCCGCACATGAGGTTGTAAGAACCTCATAGGCAACATCAGGATCCACAAGCATTTGGTCAAGCTTCCCAACCATGGATTCTTGCATTCTTGCAAACACATCATCAGGGACGCCCAGTGATGAGAGCAGTACCACTATCTGACGATTTAGAAAACCGGGTTGAAAGCGAGTCCAGGAATTAACCTCCAACATCCTGTGCATAGACTTAAACTTGTTCATGCTCGGTCTCAGCGAGAGCTGTTTATTACCACCACTCTGGGGCCAAACAGCCACAACACCCTTGCAACCAGCATACCGAATCTGATACGCGGAAGGGGGGTTGTCTGTCAGTTCCAGCTTCTGGGCAACTTCCTTCGCAAGTTCCGGCGTAATCTTCCCAATCCCGTCCGTGAAGCAATAATCATTCCTCTCGACATCCTCAAGGTTCCAATCAACTCGGTTACGAGGCACATCCACCGTGGCGAATGTCGACGAAAAACACTGCCCCATCCGAGCAGCGCACTTTGCCACATTCCTATTCGCGAATTCCCCCATCCAGGACCTGATCGTATTCACCGTGGTCTTCCCATCATCTGCAAAGAACCAAGCTGAGCTTCCCCTCAACTGATTCGACGAGAACGCAAGGAAGAAGTACTTGCGTCCACACAAGTAGAATCCATTGTGCATAATGTTCCTCACTCTCCGGAACACAGTAGTCTTCTGCATGAAAGAGTTTCCAGCAACATCCTGGACGATAGGGGCGACGTAATGATTCAATGCAATATGATTCAGCTGCTGCTTCCCTTCGTCCATGAAGGTAACCCTCAGGAACCGATCGGAGACATCTTTATAGTGCCTGAGAACGCGGTTGGAGAGCTCGACCTCCGGCGGGAGACAATAGCCCCTCGTCGGGGTGATAACGAACCTCCTGACCTCCACGTTGTCTGCAGGGATCACCGTCTCCTTGACGAGCTTCGGGAACCTGAGGAGCCACTTCTGGACCGACCTCAGCCTGCCGCAGGCATCGAACACCGGCCTCTTGTACGAGAAAATGTGCTTGAGAGCACAGTCGTTAAGAACGTCGCTCTGGCTCCTCAGCAGCGCAAAGAACTCTTCGCTCAGATGGTGCTCGTTGAAGATGCCTCTGTGCACGAGCGCTGTCACCAAGAAGAGGATCGGAAAGCCGATCCCCTCCTTGAAATGTACGGAGAAGAACGGGTCGGAAGCGACTACTCCGTACCCGGGCTCTTTCGAGACGGCGATGCTCTGCCTCGGAGCCTCCGGCACTACCCTCCTCTCCCTCATGTAGTCCATCGCCCGCTGCAGCTTCGCGCCGTGCCGCGGGGACATGGCGAGGCGGAAGGAGGAGCAGCGGCCGAGCGCGCCGCTCGGGGTGAAGTCGGTGGTCCTGATCCAGGGGTCGTCGTCGTCGAGCAGCGCGAAGGGGACGGAGACGTGGATGTCGTCGTCCGCGGTGCGGTAGTGGACGAGCGGCGAGCAGCCGAGGCCGAGCTGGAAGATGAGGACGAAGGGGAACTCGGAGGTGGAGAAGCGGAGCTCCGCGACGTCGCGGAGGAGGAACTCGATCTTGAGGTCGCATCGGATGGTGACGGCATCGCGGGTGCCCTTGGTGAGGAAGGGGATGTCTTTCTGGAAGAGGATGCGGCAGCGGGAGTCGAAGGGGTCGATGAGGAGGTCGACGGGGGAGGGGTGGGTCCAGGAGGTGAGGAAGTGGGAGGGGGTGAGGAGGGTGCCGATGTCGAAGCGGGGGAGGTCGGGGAAGCGGAAGGGGTCGGTGGTGCGGCGGCGGTGGATGCGGTTGGAGGAGTCGGGGTCGTTGGCGGAGACGCGTAGGGGGAGGTGGTTGAGGAGGAGGTCGGACTGGGCGGCGGAGGAGAGGGCGCGGGCGGCGGCGGAGGGGATGCCGAAGTGGACGAAGGCGTGGGGGGCGGCGGGGACCGGGGAGGAGGAAGGGGAGGAGGATGTGGGGAGGTTGAATTGGAAGTCGGGGTAGGACTCCGGTGGGGTCCAGGAGGTCTTCACGCGGCAGCGCCAGACGCTGCCGGCGTTGAGCTCGAGGAAGGAGGAGAGCTCCTTGGCCGTGGTGGAGGGGTCGAAGCCTGCGACGCTGATCTGGGTGATGACCCACTCGTCTTTCTGTTGATGGGAAGTGGTGGTGGTGCTTCGTAGAGAACCCATTAGCCCGGTTTGTTGGTTGAGGAAAGGAAGTTGGGGGAAGGTGTTATAGTGGTCACGACTGTAACACCCTTCACTACTAAGCAACACCTTTTGCTACTAAGCAATCCACTCAATTTATATGTGGACCATAGTGCTAGTCATTTTCATAACATCAATCAATCCATAATGTTACAGAGGTCACGTCAATAACACACTCCACTACTAAGCAACACTCTTTGCTACTCAAGCAATCCACACAATTTACATACAGATCATAGTGCTAGTCATTTTCATAACATTAATCAAATTCACACAATTTACACATAGGCCATAGTGCTAGTCTTTTTCATAACATCAATCAATCATAGTGTTACAGTGGTCACGTCAATAACACCCTTCACTACTAAGCAACAACTTTTGATAACATAAATGCTATACCTACAACCAAATGTTTACACCTATTTTACAGTCACCATATGGCGTCCACGTGACGGTCGTCCATTGGGTGAGAAAGATTTTATGGGATCCGATTTTCTGCCACGTGGTCGCCACGTGGCAGAAGTGCCACGTGGTCGCCACGTGGCAGAAGTGCCACGTGGCAGCAATTCATTGGATAAGAGGAGGGGCCGGATGTGGCCATCGGAGGTCGGCGAAGGAGGCGTCGAGGAGGGAGGAGAGGCGCTTGAAGTCGGCGGAGGAGGTGGTGGTGATGCGGTGACTCGGCGGAGGAAGGAGGAGCGGTGCTTGCAGCGGAGGACGAGGGAGAGGGAGACGGAGCAGGAGGAGAAGATGCGGCGGTCGTAGGCGGAGTAGCAGAGGGAGGAGCGGAGGAGGGAGGAGAGTAGGTGGACCCACGCAGCCCCCGCACCCCGAGCTCATCCGTCCCGCGCCGCCCCCGTTCGCCGCAGCCCCGCGTCGCCGTCCTTCCCCGTACCCCGCCCCCGATGTTGTTGCTGCTTCTTCTTCTTCTTCTTCTTCTTCTTCTCCTTGTTAGGACTGTAAACAAAAGTGACACTCCTTCCAATATGAAGGACTGCCAATTTTTTTACAGACCTAATTATTTAGGACTATCACAAAGTTGACAATCCTTCCAATTGGAAGCACTGTCAAATTTTTTTAAGTCCTAATTATTTAGGACTGTCAACATTGTGACAGTCTTGGAAAAAAAATTGGCTAAAAAATAGAAGTCATTGGCTTTTATTTGAGGATTTGGACTGCCCTCAAGTAAAAAAATTGGATGACAAACTTGTAAATAAAATAAAAATAATTTGGGATGTCCTAAGCAACTATTGGAGTGCCTTTAGAATTTCCCTTCACTTAATTCACATATGGACCATTAGACCTGTGAATTAGGCCGGTCCGGTCTAGTCTGGCCAGTTCGATCCGAAAAAATGACTCATGTGTCTATCTGATTCAATTAATCTTAGGTCAGGATCGGTCCGGTCCAGTATATCGGAACGTGACATATCTCATATTTCGGCCCATAAGAGAGGTCTGGTCCGACCTGAAGCCCAAACACATCCCGACCCGAGGTCTACCCTGACCCGACCCGACACGTTGATGAGGTGTATGCCAAAATAGTTGACAGAGTAGTGGTAAGTTGGATATTGCACATTATCTAACTTATGGTCTATCGAGTTATTTCCAAAAGCAAGCAACAGATCTTCTATAGCAACCTCTATAGTGACATTGATAATCTATGTATGCAAAACTATGTATGCATGTATGATTTAATACAAAAACCATGAACACTACTATAACAGCCTCTTAAGAGAAGTATTTATCCTACTACTAGTAAGATAAATTATATAGTACCCTCTTATCATGCCATACATGCATACATCTCTAAATTCAACCTGTGATAAGGGAAGTCATTCCATAAAATATTTCTATAGCAGCCTAATATGTATGCGTGTAGATAAATATTTCTATTATCATGTAAGCCTACTACTACTAAGATTTGGATGAAAGCCCAGGCACGACCCCGCCCGGCTCACCATGGTCTGACCTGAAGCCCACCGTGCAGTGGGTCATGTGTCGGACTGGGCTCAAATTTTTACCCTTAGGCCCGGTCCGGCCCGCTAAATTGCATGGGCCTATGTCACGACCCGCACCCGCATGATCGGGCACGAGTACTTGGGTACGTCCAGCCTACGCCGCAACATCGGCGGTAGAACGCTATATAGTTATCATTATCTATCTATCTATCTATTTATCATACTAGTACAACCAGTACCACCATGTACTCAATCACAATAATCTAAAAGAAGAACGAACAAGAAAGATAATAACATTCTACAAGAAAAGAACTAGGCAGGATATGGAAAGAAACACTAACTAGAACTCTACAAAAATAACCTCAAGTCCACAGGGTAATAGCAGTCCAGTTTATAGAACCAATCTGAGATCCCGGAATGGAGAGCACAACCATCACTAAAAAATATTATCCAATCAAGAAAGAAGCGAAGTACACCTCTAATAGCAGTTCCAAATAAATAATAAAGACTATGTAACAGTAAATAGAGAACATATACAAGATGAATAGAGCAAGACAGGAATATACAGGAATAGAAAAATACGAAAATACATACAAGAGATATGAACATCATATATAGAATTAAGAAATACATCTAAGTGAGTGAGTACTAGTGACAACATGTGATCAGCTTGGGTACTGCTCAAGAACCACGGGCCTGGTCAATCATACGTGTTGTGTATGAGTAACACTATGCAAGAAAAATAAGAACTGCGAGGTATGATCACATGTCTACACTAAATACTCCCTGCCCCCGATTGGTATAATGGATCCAACCATGGCACGCTATGACACGAAATTCCACAAGAAGGGCGCTAATCTTCTCATGAATCAGTGTCCATACATGTACAAGAACCATGGGGCTCGCACAAAAAATACGCCAGGAACTACCAGGAATAACATCTCATGACGGAATCCAGGAAATACCAATCCGTATAACCAAGTGTCAAGAAATCCAGGATATCTACTCCAGATATAAGAAACATAGAGGATATCATAAACAGAAAACTGTCAGAGAATGTACTCGCTTGAAATCCGGTGAACAGTATCAAAGATGTCCGAAACAGTGCCTCAGAGACCTAAATATGGAATATCACATCAACATATTGTTTTGAAATGATAAACAAGTTAAAATAGTTAAGTTCTAGGTCTTAAAGTCATCTCTAAGTCAAACTAAGCCAAAAAATAGTCAAACTAGGTCAGCTATAGGTCAAACTAGTCATTTCTAGGTTGTATGAGTCCATATCTAGGTTATTGGGTCCATACCTTACTTATCTAGGCCATATGAGTTATATTAGGATACTAGAGTATCAATACTATATAATATCAAAAAGATACACTATATATATATATATATATATATATATATATATATATATATATATATATATATATATATATATATATATATATATATATATATATATATATATATATGACACTAGTTATCCCTTAGCTAATATAAAATAATATTAATTACCTTGGTTTTGAGAAATCTTGGTATCAATACCTAGCTACTGTAATGCCCCGTTCCCCCTATTCGGGGAGCGCGGCCAAGAAATACTTACGACTGTTCGATCGGGACAGATTGAATAAAGATCCTTTCCTCGTTATGGATTGGTTTCTTCGGAATCAGGTCCCAAATTCAACGGATCGTGCCTCAAGGAAGGACTCGACGGCAGAGTCGAGAGGGACCTTTCCGTTGCGCTGGTTTCCTTGCCCGTTTTTGTGCCGCTTGGTTGCTTTCTTGTTGGTTTTATGACTTGCATTTTCTTGAACGGTTTCGATGGATTTCATTGCTTTCGTTCTTAGGATCTCGCAATTTTATATCGAACCTCGGAGATCGAAGCCGGAGATATTGATCATCTGTTGGTGCGTGCAGGTGATCGGGTAGATGACGCACGCGCGGAGTCTTAAAGTTCTCCCTTTCTCTCCTAGTTCTCCAACTTGTGAGTGGCTTTATTTCGATTAGCACCCTTCTGGCAAGTCTTCACTCTAATAATAATTGACTCATTATGCATCCCGCTCCAACGATATCATAATAAGAATAAAACTGAGTCAAATGAAAGATGAGTTAGACTTGAAACACATGAAATTGCTTGTCACTTAGAATGCTCAAACGATCTCATTGATGCGTGCTTGCCCGCTATGCATTTATATATTCATGTTTCAGTTGTAGCTAGAACTTATTCTATATAACTGTACGGATGTATTGTGCAAACTATATTCAAATGCAATCACTTGGACATGAAGACTATGCCAATGCACTATACTAAAGTAGATGTATACATTCTTGTGGTTTGAATGCTTTGTCTATTAATTTAGTGTGAATGCTTAGTTCGGTCGGATAACTTGTGCACAAGGTTTAGTTCCTGCGAACGGCGCCCGAGGCACTGGGGCCGATTCGTTCCGGACGGAACTCGGATAGCTACGCTAGCGAGGCTAGCACGGATAAGGCGAGGGAGGCCTTGTAGCGGGGCTTGCTACCTGAGCTGCAAGGGTCCCCGCTTACTGTAGCTATTGTCCACGGTGGCAATGATATGCCATGACCCAATGTACATATATTTCTGCATTGCTTGCTCAAACTAATGGTGTCTTCATGGCAGGAAAGAACATGGTAAGTGTTATACCGGCAGTTTAGACGGGAAGGTAAAAGTTACCTAATGGTAGCACGTTTGTTCTGTAAATCGAATATTCAATGCTTGCATGTAATTGAACTAAGACAAGATAGAAAGACCACAATAATATTGCATGTTTCATATGAACAAACATGGATTTGGTTAGTTGGGTTAGTTCGCCCTCACCAGTACTTTTCATAGTACTGACCCTCGTTGCAGCAGGTTTCCCGAGCCCGAGCGACGCGGCGAGGAGCTGAAGCTTCTTCCTTCTCCAACCAGTCCAGTATCGACGCCTTCAGTTCGTGACTTTTGAAGTTTGTACAAAGCACTTGGAGCAAGCGCAACCCTTATATGCGGCTCTGTGGCAAGTCGATAGCTTCGCCAGCAGGTGTCTATAATATCTTTTGAAGTTTTAGTAAAAGGATGTGATGTATGGGGACGGCTATCTCATTTTGTATCCAAGTTGTAAGCCTGGGTGGCATCCTTATCGTTTTGGGTCAAGAGTCTGTAATCAGATGTTCATTATCAATAAAAAAGAAAATTTTCTATGCCTCAATGTGTGTTATCTTATTTGCGTACTCTGTTGCATATGTTCTAAAGATCATCATTATGCCTAGGCCTTGTGCACGCGCGCCCTACGCGTGCACGGCATCACGCCCGGGGGACGATTATCAATTGAGCAAAATCGGGGCGTGACATAGTGGTATCAGAGCAAAGCTTCAGATCCTTTGATCTCGAGTCGGAAAGTTTTCCAAAGATGACCCTGTCCTGTCAGAGTTAACTCTTGAATCAATTGGTGCAAAATGAGATACGTTCCATACAGTGAGTCCGTAATACTCTATGAGACTGATATAAGTTACTTGTGTTAGCAGGAATGGCTTGAACCCAAGCAACATGCCAAGTTGATGCAAGTACTTCAGGCACTTCGGCTAGTTCTGAGAGCCAGCGGCCTGCGCCCTCTGTCGATCCGGTTGAACGAATGATGCAAATGCTGGAAGCGCAACAAAAGAGGGATGAGGTCCGACAGGACAAGTTCGAGAAAAGTCTAGAATCATGATTTGAGATCCAGCAGAAGCAGGTGGACGCTCTGCAACAGATTGTTCAGACCTTGGCCTCTAACCAATCCGCAACAACCATAGCGGAGCCGGTGGAGCCAGCGACATATGAAGTCATAGTGCCTCAGAGTGCAAAGAAGAATGATGTGATTGCCTTCGACTTTGCTGACTTCAAGAAGGTCTGCAATACGTCCTTCCGAGGGACAGAGGATCTGGTCATGGCATTAGATTGGTTGGCCGAGCTGGAAGACCACTTTAAGCTTTTAGAAGTACCCGATGATAAACGTGTTGCCTGTGCCCAACTTCAGCTTCGGATGAACGCACACGATTGGTGGGATGTATACCGTAGATCGGTCTCTGTTGGTGATGATGGCGAGACGATTCCTTGGTCCACCTTCCATGGCGCATTCGAAGAAGAATTTATCCCCCCGCCCATTCGTCGTCAGAAAGAGAACGAATGCAACAAGGAACGATGACGGTGAAGCAGTATGCCGCAGAATTCAACCGGTTGACGAAGTTTGCTAGTTCTTACCTACCTAATGCAGCAAGCCGAGCCAGGCGATTTGAAGGCGGGCTACGACCTTCCATTCACGTGCACGTGGTCGCTCCGCAATACGAGACGATGAGGAAAGTCCTCAACCATGCCCTTGTCCTGGAGCCGCAATATCCTTCAACTACTAGCGGCGCTATGCAACATTCTCATCACAAGCGCCAAGGTAATACAGGAGGAAACAATGCTAACAAGCGACCGAATAATGGCGACAATCAGGGCAACAATATGGGCAACAATCAGGGGGGAAATCAGGGGCAGCGCTGTGCAAACTGCAACCGTACAGGACACCAGGCTAGCGAATGTCGAAATCAGGGATGCTTCAACTGTGGTCGGCTGGGCCATTATGCTCGTGACTGTCTTAATCGCCCCAACCGAGTCCCTCAGCGCCGTACAGAACAGCAAAATTCAGTTCAGGGACCCCAAGCGAATCGGGCCGCGCAGCAACAAGAGCGTCGTCCGAACACTGGGGGCCGGGTCTATACCTTGACAAGGGACGAGGCGCTTGCCTCGAACACCGTAGTGTCAGGTATGTTGCTATTCAATAATGTGCCTGCTCGAGTGTTATTTGATTCTGGTGCTACCCACAGTTTTGTGTCAACAAACTTTGTTAGGGAACATAGATTCATTCAAACCCCATTAGGCCTAAGGCTTAGCGTCAGTACTCCGTCAGGCACGAGCTTGCCTGCTGATTCAGTTTGTCATGACGGTTGTATTTGCATCGGAGGGAGAAAATTGTCACTTGATGCGATAGTTCTAGACATAGGGGACTACGACATCATTCTGGGAATGGATTGGCTTGGCGCTTGTTCAGCTACTATCGATTGCGCGAAGAAGAAAGTCGTATTTCGTCTTCCTGGCGAGACCGAGTTTTGTTATTCGTGCAGTCCACAGTCAGAAGCGTCGAACGCCTGCATGGTGATATCAGCAATGTCTGCTCGACGGATGATTCACTCCGGCTGCATAGGGTACCTGGCTTCCGTTCGAGACACTCGGCAAGATTGCGCAAACGTTGAGTCCATTCCCGTTGTGGCAGATTTTCCTGATGTGTTCCCCGATGAGTTGCCCGGTATGCCACCCGATCGAGAGACAGAGTTCACTATCGATACATTTTCAGGAACCCAACCAATTTCCAAAACTCCGTATCGAATGGCACCAGCGGAACTGAAGGAATTAAAGATATAGTTACAAGAGTTACTAGATCGGGGATACATCCGTCCGAGTGTGTCTCCATGGGGTGCACCTGTATTGTTTGTTAAGAAGAAGGATGGCTCGATGCGACTCTGCATAGACTATCGAGAATTAAACAAGGCAACTGTTCGAAACAAATATCCCCTTCCCAGGATAGACGATCTTTTCGACCAGTTACAAGCTGCAACAGTATTCTCGAAAATTGATCTCCGTTCGGGTTACCATCAGCTCAAAATCAAGCTGGACGACGTGCCGAAGTCAGCCTTTCGCACTCGCTACGGCCACTATGAGTTTTTGGTAATGCCGTTCAGTTTGACCAATGCCCCTGCCGCCTTTATGGGTTTTATGAACCAAGTATTTCGGCCATACCTCGATCGATTTGTAGTAGTGTTCATTGATGATATCTTGGTGTATTCGAAGAATGGGGCGGAGCATGCAGAGCACTTGCGGACCGTGCTACAAACCCTTCGAGACAACAAGTTATATGCGAAACTGAGTAAGTGTGAGTTCTGGCTGAGCAGTGTATCTTTTCTTGGGCACTTCATTTCTGCGGGAGGCATTTCAGTCGATCCGTAGAAGGTGGAGGCCATTGTCAAGTGGAAGCGACCTGCATCAGTTAGTAAAATTCGGAGCTTTCTCGGGTTAGCAGGTTACTACAGACAGTTCGTGAAGGACTTTTCCAAACTCGCCTCGCCTCTGACTCGCCTCACTCAGAAGGGAGTCGCATATGAGTGGTCCGCCGACTGCGAAACTTTGTTTCAAGAGTTAAATCATCGCCTAACCTCTGCCCCGTTACTTGCACTACCGGACGAGACTTCGGGATTCCAAATCTTTAGCGACGCTTCAGGGCAGGGCTTAGGGTGTGTACTTATGTAGCAAGACAGAGTGATAGCCTATGCATCCAGACAGCTAAAAAAGCATGAAAAGAATTATCCCACACATGATCTTGAGCTGGTAGCAATTGTGTTCGGGTTGAAGTTGTGGCGACACTACCTTTACGGAGTGCCTTGCCGAATTTATACTGATCACAAGAGCTTAAAGTACTTGTTCACCCAGGCAGATCTGAACCTTCGACAGCGGCGTTGGCTAGAATTGATAAAGGATTACGACTTGACGATAGACTACACACCTGGCAAGGGGAATGTGGTAGCGGATGCGTTGAGTCGGGTCTTTGCGGGATCTCTGTCCGTCGATCGCAGGTTACAAAGGGAGTTAGAAGAAATGGGCATCGAACTCAGGATTCGTTATCGCGGCGCACGGGTTGCTCAAATACGATTTGTACCTAACCTGATAGAGAGAGTTACATCTACTCAAAGAGGCGATCCATTCCTCCAAAAAATGCGAGAGCAGGTTCGAGCGGGGAAGGCGAAAGACTTTGCAGTAGATGAGAATGGGGCGTTGCGAGTGAAGGGAAGGCTATGCGTCCCCAACGATTCGGAACTCAGACAGGAAATCCTTACGGAAGCACATTACGCAGCCTACACTATCCATCCCGGGAGCACAAAAATGTATAAGAAACTTCGTACTGTCTTCTGGTGGCACGGCATGAAGAAAGATGTGGCGCTCTTTGTGTCAAAATGCATAACCTGTCAGAGGGTGAAAGCAGAGCATCAGAGGCCGGGCGGAGAAATGCAGAATCTTGCTATCTCGGAATGGAAGTGGGAGCACATCAGCATGGATTTTATTGTTGGTCTGCCAAGGACGCCACGGGGGAACGACGCAATCTGGGTCATCGTCGACCGGTTAACCAAGTCTGCACACTTTATTGCCATTAAAAGTACTTGGGGGCGCCGATCGCCTTGCCCAGGCCTACCTTGACGAGATAGTCCGGCTACACGGAGTGCCAGTTTCCATAGTATCAGATCGGGACGGACAGTTCATCTCACGTTTCTGGGCAAGCCTTCAGTCCTCGATGGGGACCAAGTTGATATTCTGCTCAGCCTACCATCCTCAAACCGACGGCCAAACAGAGCGGGTGAATCAGGTACTAGAAGATATGCTGCGCCTCTGCGTAATCGATTCCAAGTCAAGTTGGGACGTCAACCTGCCACTAGCCGAATTTCCTTACAACAACAGTTATCAGTCCAGCATCCAGATGGCTCCGTATGAGGCTTTGTATGGGCAGAAGTGTAGGTCACCGATCTGCTGTGATGAAGTTGGTGAGAGGCAAATCCTTGGGCCGGAACTGGTTGAACAAACAGTCCAGAAGGTTCGGCTGATTCGAGAACGGTTAAAAGTAGCACAAAGTCGACAAAAGAGCTATGCCGATGTTCGACGTCGCCCCCTTAAATTCCAATAAGGGGACCATGTGTTCCTAAAAGTCTCGCCCATGCGTGGCGTAATGAGATTCGGAGTAAAAGGGAAGTTAAGTCCGAGATTTGTTGGCCCGTTTGAAATTCTCAAACGAGTCACTCCAGTTGCTTACCAAATTGCATTGCCGCCAGCCCTATCAGATGTGCACAACATTTTTTATGTGTCTCAGCTAAGAAAGTATGTGCATGACTCGAACCATGTGATAGACTTTGGTCAGTTAGATCTGTAGGCGGACTTATCGTACGCCGAAGAACCCGTACAGATTTTAGAATGTAAGGAAAAGCAGTTACGGAATCGGGCAGTATCGTTAGTGCGCGTTCTGTGGCGGAACCACGCGATCGAAGAATCGACGTAGGAACTTGAATCTGATATAAGGGAAATGTTTCCCTCATTATTCCTTAGGGGTAGGTTCTATTCCTAAGTTTCGGGATAAAACTTTCTTTTGGATGGTTATGATGTAATGCCCCGTTCCCCCTATTCGGGGAGCGCGGCCAAGAAATACTTACGACCGTTCGATCGGGACAGATTGAATAAAGATCCTTTTCTCGTTATGGATTGGTTTCTTCGGAATCAGGTCCCATATTCAACGGATCGTGCCTCAAGGAAGGACTCGACGGCAGAGTCGAAAGGGGCCTTTCCGTTGCGCTGGTTTCCTTGCCCGTTTTTGTGCCGCTTGGTTGCTTTCTTGTTGGTTTTATGACTTGCATTTTCTTGAACGGTTTCGATTGATTTCATTGCTTTCGTTCTTAGGATCTCGCAATTTCATATCGAACCTCGGAGACCAAAGTCGGAGATATTGATCATCTGTTGGTGCGTGCAGGTGATCGGGTAGACGACGCACGCGCGGAGTCTTAAAGTTCTCCCTTTCTCTCCTAGTTCTCCAACTTGTGAGTGGCTTTATTTCGATTAGCACCCTTCTGGCAAGTCTTTACTCTAATAATAATTGACTCATTATGCATCCCGCTCCAACGATATCATAATAAGAATAAAACTGAGTCAAATGAAAGATGAGTTAGACTTGAAACACATGAAATTACTGGTCACTTAGAATGCTCAAACGATCTCATTTATGCGTGCTTGCCCGCTATGCATTTATATATTCATGTTTCAGTTGTAGCTAGAACTTATTCTATATAACTGTACGGATGTATTGTGCAAACTATATTCAAATGCAATCACTTGGACATGAAGACTATGCCAATGCACTATACTAAAGTAGATATATACATTCTTGTGGTTTGAATGCTTTATCTATTAATTTAGTGTGAATGCTTAGTTCGGTCGGACAACTTGTGCACAAGGTTTAGTTCCTGCGAACGGCGCCCGGGGCACTGGGGCCGATTCGTTCCGGACGGAACTCGGATAGCTACGCTTGTGAGGCTAGCACGGATAAGGCGAGGGAGGCCTTGTAGCGGGGCTTGCTACCCGAGCTGCAAGGGTCCCGCTTACTGTAGCTATTGTCCACGGTGGCAATGATATGCCATGACCCAATGTACATATATTTTTGCATTGCTTGCTCAAACTAATGGTGTCTTCGTGGCAGGGAAGAACATGGTAAGTGTTATACCGGCAGTTTAGACGGGAAGGTAAAAGTTACCTAATGGTAGCACGTTTGTTCTGTAAATCGAATATTCAATGCTTGCATGTAATTGAACTAAGACAAGATAGAAAGACCACAATAATATTGCATGTTTCATATGAACAAACATGGATTTGGTTAGTTGGGTTAGTTCGCCCTCACCAGTACTTTTCATAGTACTGACCCTCGTTGCAGCAGGTTTCCCGAGCCCGAGCGACGCGGCGAGGAGCTGAAGCTTCTTCCTTCTCCAACCAGTCCAGTATCGACGCCTTTAGTTCGTGACTTTTGAAGTTTGTACAAAGCACTTGGAGCAAGCGCAACCCTTATATGCGGCTCCGTGGCAAGTCGATTGCTTCGCCAGCAGGTGTCTATAATATCTTTTGAAGTTTTAGTAAAAGGATGTGATGTATGGGGACGGCTATCTCATTTTGTATCCAAGTTGTAAGCCTGGGTGGCATCCTTATCGTTTTGGGTCAAGAGTCTGTAATCAGATGTTCATTATCAATAAAAAGGAAAATTTTCTATGCCTCAATATGTGTTATCTTATTTGCGTACTCTGTTGCATATGTTCTAAAGATCATTATTATGCCTGGGCCTTGTGCACGCGCGCCCTACGCGTGCACGGCATCACGCCCGGGGGACGATTATCAATTGAGCAAAATCGGGGCATGATATAGTGGTATCAGAGCAAAGCTTCAGATCCTTTGATCTCGAGTCGGAAAGTTTTCCAAAGATGACCCTGTCCTGTCAGAGTTAACTCTTGAATCAATTGGTGCAAAATGAGATACGTTCCATACAGTGAGTCCGTAATACTCTATGAGACTGATATAAGTTACTTGTGTTAGCAGGAATGGCTTAAACCCAAGCAACATGCCAAGTTGATGCAAGTACTTCAGGCACTTCGGCTAGTTCTGAGAGCCAGCGGCCTGCGCCCTCTGTCGATCCGGTTGAACGAATAATGCAAATGCTGGAAGCGCAACAAAAGAGGGATGAGGCCCGACAGGACAAGTTTGAGAAAAGCCTAGAATCACGATTTGAGATCCAGCAGAAGCAGGTGGACGCTCTGCAACAGATTGTTCAGACCTTGGCCTCTAACCAATCCGCAACAACCATAGCGGAGCCGGTGGAGCCAGCGACATATGAATTCATAGTGCCTCAGAGTGCAAAGAAGAAGGATGTGACTGCCTTCGACTTTGCTGACTTTAAGAAGGTCTGCAACACGTCTTTCCGAGGGACAGAGGATCCGGTCATGGCATTAGATTGGTTGGCCGAGCTGGAAGACCACTTTAAGCTTTTAGAAGTACCCGATGACAAACGTGTTGCCTGTGCCCAACTTCAGCTTCGGATGAACGCACACGATTGGTGGGATGTATACCGTAGATCGGTCTCTGTTGGTGATGATGGCGAGACGATTCCTTGGTCCACCTTCCGTGGCACATTCGAAGAAGAATTTATCCCCCCGCCCATTCGTCGTCAGAAAGAGAACGATTTCGTGCGTCTGCAACAAGGAACGATGACGGTGAAGCAGTATGCCGCAGAATTCAACCGGTTGGCAAAGTTTGCTAGTTCTTACCTACCCAATGCAGCAAGTTGAGCCAGGTGATTTGAAGTTGGGCTACGACCTTCCATTCACGTGCACGTGGTCGCTCCGCAATACGAGACGATGAGGGAAGTCCTCAACCATGCCCTTGTCCTGGAGCCGCAATATCCTTCAACTACTGGCGGCGCTATGCAACATTCTCATCATAAGCGCCAAGGTAATACAGGAGGAAACAATGCTAACAAGTGACCGAATAATGACAGCAACCAGGGCAACAATCAGGGGGGAAATTAGGGGCAGCGCTGTGCAAACTGCAACCGTACAGGACACCAGGCTAGCGAATGTCGAAATCAGGGATGCTTCAACTGTGGTCGGCTGGGCCATTATGCTCGTGACTGTCTTGATCGCCCCAACCGAGTCCCTCAGCGCCGTACAGAACAGCAAAATTCAGTTCAGGGACCCCAAGCGAATCGGGCCGCGCAGCAACAAGAGCGTCGTCTGAACACTGGGGGCCGGGTCTATGCCTTGACAAGGGACGAGGCGCTTGCCTCGAACACCGTAGTGTCAGGTATGTTGCTATTCAATAATGTGCCTGCTCGAGTGTTATTTGATTCTGGTGCTACCCACAGTTTTGTGTCAACAAACTTTGCTAGGGAACATAGATTCATTCAAACCCCGTTAGGCCTAAGGCTTAGCGTCAGTACTCCGTCAGGCACGAGCTTGCCTGCTGATTCAGTTTGTCGTGACGGTTGCATTTGCATCGGAGGGAGGAAATTGTTACTTGATGTGATAGTTCTAGACATAGGGGACTACGACATCATTCTGGGAATGGATTGGCTTGGCGCTTGTTCAGCTACTATCGATTGCGCAAAGAAGAAAGTCGTATTTCGTCTTCCTGGCGAGATCGAGTTTTGTTATTCGTGCAGTCCACAGTCAGAAGCGTCGAACGCCTGCATGGTGATATCAGCAATGTCTGCTCGACGGATGATTCACTCCGGCTGCATAGGGTACCTGGCTTCCGTTCGAGACACTCGGCAAGATTGCGCAAACGTTGAGTCCATTCCCGTTGTGGCAGATTTTCCTGATGTGTTCCCCGATGAGTTGCCCGGTATGCCACCCGATCGAGAGACAGAGTTCACTATCGATACATTTTCAGGAACCCAACCAATTTCCAAAACTCCGTATCGAATGGCACCAGCGGAACTGAAGGAATTAAAGATACAGTTACAAGAGTTACTAGATCGGGGATACATCCGTCCGAGTGTGTCTCCATGAGGTGCACCTGTATTGTTTGTTACGAAGAAGGATGGCTCGATGCGACTCTGCATCGACTATCGGGAATTAAACAAGGCAACTGTTCGAAACAAATATCCTCTTCCCAGGATAGACGATCTTTTCGACCAGTTACAAGCTGCAACAGTATTCTCGAAAATTAATCTCCGTTCGGGTTACCATCAGCTCAAAATCAAGCCGGACGACGTGCCGAAGTCAGCCTTCGCACTCGCTACGGCCACTATGAGTTTTTGGTAATGCCGTTCAGTTTGACCAATGCCCCTGCCGCCTTTATGGGTTTGATGAACCAAGTGTTTCGGCCATACCTCGATCGATTTGTAGTAGTGTTCATTGATGATATCTTGGTGTATTCGAAGAATGGGGCGGAGCATGCAGAGCACTTGCGGACCGTGCTACAAACCCTTCGAGACAACAAGTTATATGCGAAACTGAGTAAGTGTGAGTTCTGGCTGAGCAGTGTATCTTTTCTTGGGCACTTCATTTCTGCGTTAGGTATTTCAGTCGATCCGAAGAAGGTGGAGGCCATTGTCAAGTGGAAGCGACCTGCATCAGTTAGTAAAATTCAGAGCTTTCTCGGGTTAGCAGGTTACTACAGACAGTTCGTGAAGGACTTTTCCAAACTCGCCTCACCTCTGACTCGCCTCACTCAGAAGGGAGTCGCATATGAGTGGTCCGCCGACTGCGAAACTTTGTTTCAAGAGTTAAATCATCGCCTAACCTCTGCCCCGTTACTTGCACTACCGGACGAGACTTCGGGATTCCAAATCTTTAGCGACGCTTCAGGGCAGGGCTTAGGGTGTTTACTTATGTAGCAAGACAGAGTGATAGCCTATGCATCCAGACAGCTAAAAAAGCATGAAAAGAATTATCCCACACATGATCTTGAGCTGGCAGCAATTGTGTTCGGGTTGAAGTTGTGGTGACACTACCTTTACGGAGTGCCTTGCCGAATTTATACTGATCACAAGAGCTTAAAGTACTTGTTCACCCAGGCAGATCTGAACCTTCGACAGCGGCGTTGGCTAGAATTGATAAAGGATTATGACTTGACGATAGACTACACACCTGGCAAGGGGAATGTGGTAGCGGATGCGTTGAGTCGGGTCATTGCGGGATCTCTGTCCGTCGATCGCAGGTTACAAAGGGAGTTAGAAGAAATGGGCATCGAACTCAGGATTCGTTATCGCGGCGCACGGGTTGCTCAAATGCGATTTGTACCTAACCTGATAGAGAGAGTTACATCTACTCAAAGAGGCGATCCATTCCTCCAAAAAATGCGAGAGCAGGTTCGAGCGGAGAAGGCGAAAGACTTTGCAGTAGATGAGAATGGGGCGTTGCGAGTGAAGGGAAGGCTATGCGTCCCCAACGATTCGGAACTCAGACGGGAAATCCTTACGGAAGCACATTACGCAGCCTACACTATCCATCCTGGGAGCACGAAAATGTATAAGAAACTTCGTACTGTCTTCTGGTGGCACGGCATAAAAAAAGATGTGGCGCTCTTTGTGTCAAAATGCATAACCTGTCAGAGGGTGAAAGCAGAGCATCAGAGGCCGGGCGGAGAAATGCAGAATCTTGCTATCCCGGAATAGAAGTGGGAGCACATCAGCATGGATTTTATTGTTGGTCTGCCAAGGACGCAACGGGGGAACGACGCAATCTGGGTCATCGTCGACCGGTTAACCAAGTCTGCACACTTTATTGCCATTAAAAGTACTTGGGGGCGCCGATCGCCTTGCCCAGGCCTACCTTGACGAGATAGTCCGGCTACACGGAGTGCCAGTTTCCATAGTATCAGATCGGGACGGACAGTTCATCTCACATTTCTGGGCAAGCCTTCAGTCCTCGATGGGGACCAAGTTGAAATTCTGCTCAGCCTACCATCCTCAAACCGACGGCCAAACAGAGCGGGTGAATCAGGTACTAGAAGATATGCTGCGCCTCTGCGTAATCGATTCCAAGTCAAGTTGGGACGTCAACCTGCCACTAGCCGAATTTGCTTACAACAACAGTTATCAGTCCAGCATCCAGATGGCTCCGTATGAGGCTTTGTATGGGCGAAAGTGTAGGTCATCGATCTGCTGTGATGAAGTTGGTGAGAGACAAATCCTTGGGTCGGAACTGGTTGAACAAACAGTCCAGAAGGTTCGGCTGATTCGAGAACGGTTAAAAGTAGCACAAAGTCGGCAAAAGAGCTATGCCGATGTTCGACGTCGCCCCCTTAAATTCCAATAAGGGGACCATGTGTTCCTAAAAGTCTCGCCCATGTGTGGCGTAATAAGATTCGGAGTAAAAGGGAAGTTAAGTCCGAGATTTGTTGGCCCGTTTGAAATTCTCAAACGAGTCACTCCAGTTGCTTAACAAATTGCATTGCCGCCAGCCCTATCAGATGTGCACAACATTTTTCATGTGTCTCAGCTAAGAAAGTATGTGCATGACTTGAACCATGTGGTAGACTTTGGTCAGTTAGATCTGTAGGCGGACTTGTCGTACGCCGAAGAACCCGTACAAATTTTGGAATGTAAGGAAAAGCAGTTACGAAATCGGGCAGTATCGTTAGTGCGTGTTCTGTGGCGGAACCACGCGATCGAAGAATCGACGTGGGAACTTGAATCTGATATGAGGGAAATGTTTCCCTAATTATTCCTTAGGGGTAGGTTCTATTCCTAAGTTTCGGGACAAAACTTTCTTTTGGATGGTTATGATGTAATGCCCCGTTCCCCCTATTCGGGGAGCGCGGCCAAGAAATACTTACGACCGTTCGATCGGAACAGATTGAATAAAGATCCTTTTCTCGTTATGGATTGGTTTCTTCGGAATCAGGTCCCATATTCAACGGATCGTGCCTCAAGGAAGGACTCGACGGCAGAGTCGAAAGGGGCCTTTCCGTTGCGCTGGTTTCCTTGCCCGTTTTCGTGCCGCTTGGTTGCTTTCTTGTTGGTTTTATGACTTGCGTTTTCTTGAACGGTTTCGATTGATTTCATTGCTTTCGTTCTTAGGATCTCGCAATTTCATATCGAACCTCGGAGACCGAAGCCGGAGATATTGATCATCTGTTGGTGCGTGCAGGTGATCGGGTAGACGACGCACGCGCGGAGTCTTAAAGTTCTCCCTTTCTCTCCTAGTTCTCCAACTTGTGAGTGGCTTTATTTCAATTAGCACCCTTCTGGCAAGTCTTCACTCTAATAATAATTGACTCATTATGCATCCCGCTCCAACGATATCATAATAAGAATAAAACTGAGTCAAATGAAAGATGAGTTAGACTTGAAACACATGAAATTGCTTGTCACTTAGAATGCTCAAACGATCTCATTGATGCGTGCTTGTCCGCTATGTATTTATATATTCATATTTCAGTTGTAGCTAGAACTTATTCTATATAACTGTACGGATGTATTGTGCAAACTATATTCAAATGCAATCACTTGGACATGAAGACTATGCCAATGCACTATGCTAAAGTAGATGTATACATTCTTGTGGTTTGAATGCTTTGTCTATTAATTTAGTGTGAATGCTTAGTTCGGTCGGACAACTTGTGCACAAGGTTTAGTTCCTGCGAACGGCACCCGGGGTACTGGGGACGATTCGTTCCGGACGGAACTCGAATAGCTACGCTAGCGAGGCTAGCACGGGTAAGGCGAGGGAGGCCTTGTAGCGGGGCTTGCTACCCGAGCTGCAAGGGTCCCCGCTTACTGTAGCTATTGTCCACGGTGGCAATGATATGCCATGACCCAATGTACATATATTTCTGCATTGCTTGCTCAAACTAATGGTGTCTTCGTGGCAGGGAAGAACATGGTAAGTGTTATACCGGCAGTTCAGACGGGAAGGTAAAAGTTACCTAACGGTAGCACGTTTGTTCTGTAAATCGAATATTCAATGGTTGCATGTAATTGAACTAAGGCAAGATAGAAAGACCATAATAATATTGCATGTTTCATATGAACAAACATAGATTTGGTTAGTTGGGTTAGCTCGCCCTCACCAGTACTTTTTATAGTACTGACCCTCGTTGCAGCAGGTTTCTCGAGCCCGAGCGACGCGGCGAGGAGCTGAAGCTTCTTCCTTCTCCAACCAGTCCAGTATCGACGCCTTCAGTTCATGACTTTTGAAGTTTGTACAAAGCACTTGGAGCAAGCGCAACCCTTATATGCGGCTCCGTGGCAAGGCGATAGCTTCGCCAGCAGGTGTCTATAATGTCTTTTGAAGTTTTAGTAAAAGGATGTAATGTATGGGGACGACTATCTCATTTTGTATCCAAGTTGTAAGCCTGGGTGGCATCCTTATCGTTTTGGGTCAAGAGTCTGTAATCAGATGTTCATTATCAATAAAAAGGAAACTTTTCTATGCCTCAATGTGTGTTATCTTATTTGCGTACTCTGTTGCATATGTTCTAAAGATCATCATTATACCTAGGCCTTGTGCACGCGTGCCCTACGCGTGCACGGCATCACGCCCGGGGGACGATTATCGATTGGGCGAAATCGGGGCGTGACAGCTACCCTCTTGGTATTCAATACCAATTTCCCTATGATATCTCATACCCTCATTACCTTGGTGTATCTCAAGGTAACTCTAAACTAGTATCAATCCTAATATTAATCAATACTTTATATACCCTAACTAATATATACTAACTAAACTAACTGATATCATATCCTAACTTACAACTGGTACCTATAATAACTGATACCTTAAAGTACTAACATATAACTTAATACTAACTAATCACCCAATTAATACCACTACTCCACATACACACTGATACTCTTCATGGTCAATACCTTATACACTTACCTCTGTTCTTAGTTGAACATATCACTCTTTCAGTGGCAGTTTACTCCACACACACAGACACAAGGTCACTTCCCATCACTTCCCTCTTGTTGATACATACTTGTGTGTATATCCACCTTCAACCTGGCAACTGTATTCCCCCCTAAAGCTACTGTCGTTATCCAACAACCTGTTACACAACTTGGCTCTAACTAAGCACTTACAACCTATAATCAATGTACTCTCCAAGTTCTTGAGCCTTGCTACCACCTGGCACACCACAAAACATCAACATTAACTCCAACACAGCATTTTGAATGCCTGCACACTGCTTGCAGTGCTCCCACACATAGGTGCAGTCACAACCTCCCTCGCCAACACACACTAGTCTATCAATTTCACCCAGGTACACCCACACTCCAAGACACCACCAATGTCATATCAACACACACAGGCACACTCATAATACACCTACCTATACTAGCAAAAGCACATCACATCATTCTAAACTCAACACAAGTGCACAGGTGCATTTCCAACATCCAACACTAAACACCATGCACATTCACATGTGCATACCTGCAAACTGTAATCTCCAATCACACCTCACACTCCATATCAAACACTTGGTATTGTGTACTGATACTTGTTGATGATATACAAACTTTACATAAGCACATACTCTCCATATTTGAATTACTGATACTTATATATATATATATATATATATATATATATATATATATATATATATATATATATATATATATATATATATCCCCTTAGCTATAGCTCATAACTTAACTAACATTAACTTACCTACTGCAACAGAACTCTTAAGTACCCCATTAGTTGAACCTTGTACACATATCTGATACATGAGGACTGATACATGTAAACACCCTCACAAAAAATAGGTATTTTATGTGTATTTTATATTAGTATATTTATTATAAATTATTTTAAATATTAAATTTCTTTAAAGTGTTCTCTTAGTTAATTAGAAAATAAATTTCTTGATATATTTACTTATATAAATATTTATTTAGAATTATTTTTAGGCTATTTTAGATTTTTGAAGATTTTTCTAGATTTTTTGGGTAACTAAGATATAGGAAACATAAACTTCTGGGACTTTCATGATTTATTATGAGACCATACTTGCATATTGTTCCTACCAAATATTTATTTTAGGTTAAAATATTTAATTATATTTTTTTGTAATTTATTTAGAATTTTTAAAAAATTATTTAGATTTTTGAAATTATTTAGGATTTATTTGGATATATATATAGTCTTAATATTAGATATATGCTAATTTAGTGTTAATAGATATTAATAAGATTATATATAAATTATTTGTATTATCTTTAATTCTATTTAATATTCTAAATTATTAATATAAATTTAAACTATATTTTAAATTAATTCAAATCTTGAGCCTACTAGGAAAATAACTTCATGCATATCCTATCCTTATTTAAACTGATCCTAATCATATCCAAATTAGCCAATCCTACTCGTATTAAATTAAATAGTCTCTATCATTATAAATACCTATTAGAATTATGAAATAAACTCATTTTTCATATTTTTCTTCCCAAAACTCCTCTTTTTCGTCAAAAAATAGTCAAAATATGTCATAAATTCAGCCTCATTTTCTAGTAGTTATGACGACTTAAAAAGACGATATCTCCTAGCTCCGAACTCCAAACGCGCTCCAGTTTTTTTTTTCTAGAACCATATTAAGGTTAGTTTTCTGAATATATAAATTATTTTAGTAATTTCAGAACTTATTTTTTCATAATATTCTGAAAGTGCCAGCTGTCCAAAATTAGACGCATTTTCGTATTTTCGAGATTTCGGGAGATCCCGAACTCAAAATTATGAGCCGTTTGAAGTTTCAAAAATCTGACATGATGAACTTACATAAAATTATTTTTCCAGAATTTAATATGGAAGTTAGTCTACTTTAAAATTCGTGCAACGTAGACGTAAATAGAAAACCACCGAAAACTGTCATCTGTGCGCCCTTGTGGCCATAACTCTTTACCGACTTGTGATTTTATGAAACTGTTGATTCCAGAGTTCATGTAGTGTTGAAATCTATAGGATTCCACACACAAATCTAGGATTTGAGTTGGTTGACTTTTTGGTCAACGGATCGCCTCGATTTGTGTACCACGGATCACAAATTCGTAAAGTTGACTTTCTTTGGACCAAAATTAGAGTTTAACAATAAAATCAGATTATAATAAGATTAAAATACTATTTTGGTTATTTTATTCAAAATTAAAATAGATTAAAATGGAGGAACCTATTCACCCACTTTTGTAACATAACTTGTTTAATTTATGTGACGGGTAGATCAGACGACGCCTTGAGTTGGGACTTTATCCTTTTCAGAACAGGCAAGTATACCTTGCCAAATTATTTACAGTACTTTGCATGCTATTTATATTTCTGTATATTCATTGCATGTGTAGTTTCGTTCAGTCATTACTATATATTAGATATGTTGACACACACTTGACACCTAGTATCATGAGAGGACAACCATTAGGCGTATGGGCTTAACCACTCTGGTAAACCATAGTATCTAGCTCGCACTACGGTAGTGTGTCGCGCTGGTCGCTACCCCCGTGGTATGTCGATTTCTGGAGTCTCGCTGGTCGCTACCCCCGCGGTATGTCGATTTCTGATGTCACTGACGTGTGTGTGAGTTGTGAGATTTAGATCGAGTAGCCTACCCTTGCCCATACGTCGAAAAGTTGTCCTCATTTGCATTCATATAGATTGTCTTGTATAGCGTACTTATTTATTTTTAAATATTATGCATGTTTACTGTATTCAATTGGCATGCTTCTATGTATCTTGTTATGTCCCTCTGAGGACCTGTGTAAACCCCCTGATTTTTCAGGAATTTTTAATTTGGTTTTTTCATAATTTTTTATAATTTTTGGGGATTAAAACTAAGGTATTTTGAATTTAAATGATTTTTAAATGATGTTGATTAATATTAAAATATTATGAAAATAATATTTTTCTGGTGTAAAATAAAAAACTAGACATAGGGTAATTTTCCCGAGAATTTATTGGACCCCAAAAACATTTCTAAAGCCCTAAAAACTAATTTAAAATTAAACTGAACTAACCCTGAAATTGAACCCGGTTTATTCCAAATAAACCAACCCGAACCGGACCCGGTTCAACTAAACCGAACCCAACCCTGCGGGTCGGATCCGGGTCTAACCCGCCGACCCGAAACCCGATAACCCGTACCCGCACCTAAACCTTAATGGTTCCGGGTCTAACCCGCTACCCGCTGACCCGGACCCGTTAACCCGCCGAAACCCTAAACCCAATCCTACCCCGATTACTGCTCCGGCGACTATATATTTCCTCGATTTCTGCGCTCCGTCGCCGAAAAACCTAACCTGAACCCTAACTCCTCCGCCCAGAGCCCGCTCCGATCACCTCCGACCGCCCTAGCCCTAGCTGACGTCCCCCTTCCTCCTCCAGACTAATCCCCGACCACCGTCCAGAACCTCCCAGCCACCATCTCTTTCGATCATCCCCTGCCTGAACTCGAAACTCCCGACCGCGTGAGCCCTAGCCCCCTCCGTCATCGTCCCCGACGTCTCCCTCCTTCCTCCGCCTCAATCACGACCCCGCAGCCCCGTCGATCTTCCAGCCCCTCTCAGCCCACTCGAGCCCGCTCCGACCACCCTTCCTCCTCCCAACGAACCTCTCCCCTCGGCAGCCCTAGCCAGCTCCCCCGCCTCCGCCATCTCCACCATCTCCTCCGTCTTCTCCGACCCCCTCCCGCAGCCTCGACGCCAACCTCCTCCTCGACGACGAACTCCCAGCCGCCTCGAGATCCTCCGCCACCGTCAAACTGCCGTGCCCTAGCCATCACCGCCTCCGCCGAAGTCGCCCCGACGAGCCAGAGCCCGCTCCGCCTCCACCCAGCCCTGCCCTAGCCAGCTCTGGCGAAGATCCCCGGCAGAAACCCTAAACCCTAGACCAGACACAGCTGTACTGTGACGAAGAGCCGAGTCGCTTCACGGACACGAGAAAACCTCGTTCCACGAAGCCCTGTTCAGGTAACCCGTTCTCTCTCCTCGTTGATCCGATTTTCGTTTTGTCAGTTGTGACGCATAGACTGTGTAACCCCCTCGATGCCCGTGCAACCCGCTTGGTGCGTCGCGTCCTGTGGCGATCGCAAACCGCGATCCAAAAACAGGAAAAATAACGCCCCGTTTTCCCCCGGAACTGAGTACGCCCCGCCAAACGGGACGACTTGGTCGCGCGCGGTCTTCACTGAAAGGTGCGCGCCGTTGATACGGACGTACGGAATTTTGTAGAAGTTGATTTGGATGTGCGTGCACACCGGAATCAACGCGTATCCGCCGACAACGCCCCGTATCCGCCTGTTCTGGAATATGTCGTAACTTTGTGTACACATGTCGGATCGAAACGAAACTTACGCCATCAGACTCGTAGCAATACGCTGGTCCTGTGACCCAAGTTTGGTTCGATTCTGAGAACGTTGACAAAATCGCGTATCGTGGGCCCCGCGGCTCCACTTGACGAGTGATTTTGTGATCGGCTCATCGGAATCCAGTTCTGGAAGTTTCGTTGGGTTCGTATCATCGTTCTGGACTTGTTGACACTAAGTTTAACGAATTTGGAGACCATTGGTTCTGACATATTTTTCGGTGCAAAGTGGACCACACGTGGACCCCACTTTTATTCGAAATTACCGTTTTGCCCCTATGTCCAAATTGGACGAAAGGGAAGTGCTTTTTAGCTATTTTGCTTATTCTGGGAACATTGGTGATATTTATTTCAGCATCCAGAGACATTTGTTCTGCGGCCATAGCTTCTGATCCTGTGTATTGGACTTCTGGACAGTACACCTTGCAGCTTCCTTACCAGGCAAGATACCTTGCCAAATTGTTTATATTATTTTGCATGCTTAGTATATTTCTGTATATTTATTGCATTTCTGTTTATTTATTGCATGTGTAGTTCCTTTCAGTCATTACTATATATTAGATATGTTGACACACACTTGACACTTAGTATCATAGAGGACAATTATTAGGCGTATGGGCTTTTAACCACTCTGGTAAACCGTAGTATATAGTTCGCACTACGAGCGTGTGTCACGCTGGTCGCTACCCCCGCGGTATATCGATTTCTGGAGTCTCACTGGTCGCTACCCCCGCGGTATGTCGATTTCTGATGTCCATTGACGGGTATGTGAGTTGTGAGGTAGATCGAGTAGCCTACCCTTGCCTATACGTCGAAAAGTTATCCTCATTTGCATTCATATAGATTGTCTTGTACAGCGTACTTATATATTTTCTACCTATTATGCATGTTCACTGTATTCAAATTGGCTTACTTTTCTGTATCTTGTTACGTCCCTCTGAGGACCTGGTCCTCTGCCAGGTGTATCTGTTCTTGAGTATTTACAGGAGTGCAGATTTGGATGGTTACATATGTTTCGAGGATGTCTTCTCTTCGAGCCCCATGGTCGTTAGCTGATATTCTTATATTATGATTGTTGTGTTGTACTTTCCCATTCGAGTTGGTAGTAGATTTGTTTCCATCCAACTATCATCCTTAGCTACTTATATTGAGATCTAGTTATATAGATGCTGGTTATTCATTTATATTGATTTTCTGTGGATGAGATTTAGATTATACCCTGTGACTTGTGACATATGTTATACCACTTGTGGATTTGATATTCATATTACAGCGTACGTGTGGATTTGGTTTCCATATATTGGAGTTGCCATATCCACAAGGCTGGCATGCTTACGTGTCCTAGTCCTACGTACTTTTGGGACTGGGACGTGACATATTTTTGTGATGGCCCATGCAGGTCGAGAGCATATTGTCTCGGTTACGTTACTGTACCGAGCAAGCCTGCACCTAGGAATAGAGTATAGGATCTCATCCATAATTGACTATGATTCATCTTCCTCCTATCTGTTCTATCTGAATAGTTGCATCATGCTTGATTCCTGTACTTCCCTAATAGTTCTTTGAGTATAGCCTCCTGCTAGAATATAGGAACCCATGTTATTAGGATGATGATTATGGTAGCACACCTATTAAGAATACAACGAGAATATAGACACCCCACTAAGTTTAGAATATCTAGTGAACCCTAGAATTCCTTATCTATAGATTGGTTTACCATTACCCCTTGATGTATTATGAAGACTTGAGAGTAGTATAGACACTACTAGAGTTAGTTAGAAGTTTTACCATAATGTTTGACCCTAGTATCGAGGAACCAATAGAAAACCAAAAATTGAATATTAGGACTGAACCTAACCTTCATAGTTAGATAAGTATTGGAGAACTATAAACTTAGATCATTATCTTGTTAGTAGCAGACAGTACCTTAGGAAGCCAAGAGCAATGAATATAATATTTCTCTTGATCATAACTCGAACATAGCAACTAGCATACCACTCCTCCTTAGAAAACTACGATGCTATCTAGAGCCCCTATTTTAATTTCATATATTGTTCCTTTGCGACCTTAGCGTTCGCTAATTGCGCGACGACTAAATTTTGTTTCTCTATTCTTCATCTTTCAAGTCGTGCCATCTGACACTTCTGATTATAGACCAAGTGATTTTATTCTATGTTAGGATACATATAGTTGCTAGGATTATAATTTTTAATGTTAAATTTTGAAATTGTGTGCTTAGTAGTTAGAACTTGATAGTTTAAGCTATTCTTGTAGATTGAGACCTGGTGCTTATCCCTTAGTTTTAAATTGCGTAACATGTACCCCCACCTCGATACGAGTTAGATCCATTTCCCCTTGACGGCCAGTAACTCTTCTATCCTTACTATTGACACTTGTTCTATAAGCACTATGACTAAGACGTAAGACGACCATGACCTATGTAATATAAGAGGATACCCTAATAAGTACCAAGACCCCTTCTCGTAGACCTTAACAAGAGTTTCTACGGTACCCTTAAGACGATTACACTATTAGTTTATTGTTATAAGTTGGGTAGTATACCTCACAACCTAGTATCACATAGTCTTTTGCCCTATTATCAAAGTGTGATTGAACAACATTAACTGTATGCTAGCTTAGGACGACAGTGTTTTTTTTTGGACTGTAGAACTTAGAGGCTATACCCCTACTTTATCGACTATCGACTTAGACAAGGAATTAGTATGACAACTTGTCACGCCCCAGTCCCAAAATACGTAGGACTAGGACACGTAAGCATGCCAGCCGCATGGATATGGCAACTCCAATATATGGAAACCAAATCCATACGTACGCTGTAATATGAATATCAAATCCACAAGTGGTATAACACATATGTCACAAGTCACAAGGTATAATCTAAATCTCATCCACAGAAAATCAAATATAATTAAATAACCAACATCGATGAAACTAGATCTCCATAAGAAGTATCTAAGGATGATAGTTGGATGGAAACAAATCCACTACCAACTCGAATATAAGAGCAAATATAATATAAGTACACCACAACAAACATGATATAAGAATACCAGCTATCAATCACGGCTCGAAGAGAAGACATCCACGAAGCATATAGAACCATCCAAATTTGCGCTCCTGCAAATACTCAAGAACAGATACACCTGGCAGGGGACCAGGTCCTCAGAGAGACATAACAAGATACTTAAACACATGCCAATAAAGTACTGAAATAAATATCCAATGGGTCGCCTAACCGTCTAAAGTGAATGCAGTTTAAGAACAACTTTCCCCACAAGTGAGCTATCTGGCTGAAAATCTGGGATTTGGCATGGTTCTCTATTGGAGATCCAGGGGCCTAAAAAGGCACGACGACTTTCGAACGCCGGAGGCCCGCCTGATAATAATATAATATATAGTGGTCATCACCACCCGTATCTCCAGCGGAGAATCCGGACGCACAATAGAAAAAGTATAAAGGAGCTCAAATGCGGTACTTGTTGTTCTCCCCACCCCATGCTCTAAGCATGTCACATCTATGACACCATTTGGTTCATAGCCTATTCTTAGTACCCTAGCCCAATCCTACAACCAAACAAGGACAAGGATGGGACCACCGTACTACAATAAGCTATGTCCCTGGACCTCTAATAACTGCCAAGTCTACTAGCATGCAAAGTTTCTAACAGCAGTTATTCCTAACGCACGGCCCACACGTACAGGAGGCCAAACCTGCACGCAAGTTCGTGATCTACATGAGACTCACAACTCGTGTAACAACTATGTCACGGCCAATGAACCTAATGATGCTACATGATAATGGGGTAGTCTCATAAACAAGGTCAATACAAATACATAAATAAAAATATACCGCGACGACACCGTCGTGCGCATTTTATATAATAGTTAGAATATATGAACTAAAGACAGAAATAAAGATGCATGCAACATATGGAATATAAATAACAGTACAATGGCAAGGTATACTTGCTTGGCAAGGAAGCTGCAATGTACCAATAACCTGCTCCAGAAATCGCGCAGAACAATCCAATATCCTATGTACACATAAATATAATACAATAGAATCATTAGTCATTACACTAGCACATACTCAACCACATTTATACTGGACTCATGGGGTATACTAGGGGTAACACTAGTCATCTAACTCGGTCAATTACGCGTTGAATTACGCGGGTGTCGCGTCTTCAAGTACTGTACGAAATCAGTCAGTCAACTGACAGGTGTCTATGCCAGTACGTTAATGTACGCAAGGTAGACAAATTCACAAGTTCTTAGGGTCAACATGGTCAAGGTAAGTATGGGATAGTCCACGGTGTCCTAGGGTCGTACAGTCTGAATATTTAGTCATAATTATCAATTAGCAATCACTTACATATATATTCATATAACTATATAATAATATAACCATTAATTTATTTTAATTTATTTAATTCTGTAATAATTACTCTAAAATCCTATTTTAATCTTATTATTCTGATTTTTATGTTAATTCCTAAATTTTGTCCAAAGAAACTGAATTTTATCAACTCGAGACTCATGTCACGCAAATCGAGGCGATCTGTTGACCGAAAAGTCAACCAACACAAACTCAACTTTCATGCATGATTTCCTGTAGATTTCAGCGTCAAAAATATGCTAAAATTTATGGCTCGTCCGAATTCAAATTCGTTTGGGAATTATGGCACATACAAATTTTGTATTGTGCACCGATGGTTAAATTATAACCTAGAAGTTCTACAGAATTAATAGTATATAAATACTTCGAATTAAATTCTGGAAAAAACATATGTCAATGATCTCGACATTAGCTTTCCGAAACTTTAAACGGTTCATGATTCTGATTCCTGGTTCTCCCGGAATCGCGAAAACATTGAAACACATCTATTTTTGGACATGCTGTGCTCTACGAATTTTCCAGAATTTAATACTCATAATTTAGAAAAACAATTTATATAATCAGAAAGCTAACCTCATTATCGTTCTAACAAAAAAAACTAGAGCGCGTTTGGAGTCCGGAGCTAGGAGATATCGTCTTTTTAATTCGTCATAACTAGTAGAAAATGAGGCTGAATTTATGACGAATTTTGACTATTTTTGGACGAAAAAGAGAGAAATTTGGGGAAGAAAAATATGAAGGATGAGGTATTTATAATGGTGGACATACTTAATTAAATACGACTAGGATTGGTTAATTTGGATAGGGTTATGATGAATTTAAATAAGGATATGATATGCATGAAGTTGATTTCCTAGTAGGTTCAGGATTTGACTTAATTTAAAATAGAGTTTGAATTTATCTCAATAATTTATAATCTTAAATATAATTAAATATAATACAAATAATTTATAAAATCTTATTAATATCTATTAACACTAAATTAGCATCTATCTAATATTAAGACTATATATATCCAAATAAATCCTAAATAATCTTAAAATTCTAAATAAATTACAAAAAAATATAATTAAATATTTTAAACTAAAATAAATATTTGGTAGGAACAACATGCAAGTATGGTCGTATAGTAAATCATAAAAGTCCTAGAAATTTATGTTTTCTAAGTTTTAATTACCAAAAATTCTAGAAAAATCTCCAAAAATCTAAAATAACCTAAAATAATTCTAAATGGATATTTATATAAGTAAATATACTAAAAAAAAAAATTATTTTCTAATTAACTAAGAGAATACTCTAAATAAATTCAACATCTATAATAAATATAATAATATAAAATATACACAAAATTCCTATTTTGGGTGAGGGAGTTTACACAACTGTAGAGATTATGGAGTCCTATCTTTTGTGAACTTGAATTGTCATGTACCTTCTTTCATCATAATCCAGTGTATTTATGTTTGTTGTACTACCTTGACTTATGCTGCTATTGTAGCCTAGTTTTTACAAGCTTATTCTTTTATCGAGCTTGCTCATGGCATATGTATTATTGGGTGCACACAATGATACAATTGCCTAATCAGAATCAGTGTACTACGGTCTGATCAACCATAGTGCGCTTGGTTCGCCCCTTCGAATAACTACCGTACGTAGATTGAGATATATAATGATTAGTAGACGAATGTACTTGCCCTCTAGATATGTCTGAGTATATCGTATCTGCTACATAACTGTACAGATGCAAGCATGTGAATAGGAATTACCAAACTATGATTTTAATCCACAACTGTCTTGACAATTCCATTTGAATTCTTTAAACGCCTTGATCCCGATACTTCTATTTTATTACCTCCCCCTTGAAATCTTTATTATTGATCTTCGTCTCCCCTTATTTCGGAAGGACGAAACATCTTGTTTGGTATATAGATAGTACTAGATATACCCCACAGGCCAGTCGCATTGTTTGAAGGCTATCTTTTATAAATGACTAAGGGCATATCATAGATGATATATTTGGTGTTAAAACCTTTGATGATTCAATAACATGATTAAATAATTTGGGGCATAGCTTTCTTAGATGTATAAGCCTTAGATGATAGATGGGTAAATTCTAAGTTGGGTAGAGACCGCAATGTTCACTTGAGAGGAATTCTTTAAGACTGTAATCAAGTGAGATTTGATAGAGAGACCCTACCCTAGTTTAATTTCGAGGACGAAATTGTTTTAAGTTGGGTAGATTGTAAACCCCCTGATTTTTCAGAAAATTTTAATTTGGATTTTTCATAATTTTCTGTAATTTTCGGGGATTAAAACTAAGGTATTTTGAATTTAAATGATTTTTAAATAATGTTGATTAATATTAAAATATTATAGAAATAATATTTTTCTGGTGTAAAATAAAAAACTAGACATAGGATAATTTTTTGGAAATTTATTCGACCCCGAAAATATTTCTAAAGCCCTAAAAACTAATTTATAATTAAACCAAACTAACCCTGAAATTGAACCCAATTTATTCCAAATAAACCAACCCGAACCGGACCCGGTTCAACTGAACCGAACCCAACCCTGCGGGTCGGATCCGGGTCTAACCCGCCGACTCAAAACCCGACAACCCGTACCCGCACCTAAACCTTAATGGATCCGGGTCTAACCCGCTACCCGCTGACCCGAACCCGTTAACCCGTCGAAACCCTAAACCCAATCCTACCCCGATTACTGTTCCAGCGGCTATATATTTCCTCGATTTTCGTGCTCCGCCGCCGAAAAACCTAACCTGAACCCTAACTCCTCCGCCCAGAGCCCGCTCCGGTCACCTCCGACCGCCCTAGCCCTAGCTGACGTCCCCCTTCCTCCTCCAGACTAATCCCCGACCACCGTCCAGAACCTCCCAGCCACCATCTCTTCCGATCATCCCCCGCCTGAACTCGAAACTCCCGACCGCCTGAGCCCTATCCCCCTCCGTCATCGTCCCCGACGTCTCCCTCCTTCCTCCGCCTCGATCACGACCCCGCAGCCCCGTCGATCTCCCAGCCCCTCTCAGCCCACTCGAGCCCGCTCCGACCACCCTTCCTCCTCCCAACGAACCTCTCCCCTCGGCCACCCTAGCCAGCTCCCCCGCCTCCGCCATCTCCACAATCTCCTCCGTCTTCTCCGACCCCCTCCCGCAGCCTCGATGCCAACCTCCTCCTCGACGACGAACACCCAGCCGCCTCGAGATCCTCCGCTACCGTCGAACTGCCGTGCCCTAGCCATCACCGCCTCCGTCGAAGTCGCCCCGACGAGCCAGAGCCTGCTCCGCCTCCACCCAGCCCTGCCCTAGCCAGCTCCGGCGAAGATCCCCGACGGAAACCCTAAACCCTAGACCGAACATAGCTGTACTGTGTCGAAGAGCCGAGTCGCTTCACGGACACGAGAAAACCTCGTTCCACGAAGCCCTGTTCAGGTAACCCGTTCCCTCTCCTCGTTGATCCGATTTCAGTTCCGTCAGTTGTGACGCGTAGACTGTGTAACCCCCTCGATGCCCGTACAACCCGCTCGGTGCGTCGCATCCTGTGGCGATCGCAAACCGCGATCCAAAAATAGGAAAAACAACGCCCCATTTTTCCCCGAAACTGAGTACGCTCCGCCAAACGGGACGACTTGGTCGTGCGCGGTCTTCACTGAAAGGTGTGCGCCGTTGATACGGACGTGCGGGATTTCGCAGAAGTTGATTTGGATGTGCGTGCACACCGGAATCAACGCATATCCGCCGACAACGCCCCGTATCCGCCTGTTCTGGAACACGTCGTAACTTTGTGTACACACATCGGATCGAAACGAAACTTGCGCCATCGGACTTATAGCAATACGCTGGTCCTGTGACCCAAGTTTGGTTCGATTCTGAGAACGTTGACAAAATCGCGTATCGTGGGCCCCGCGGCTCCACTTGACGAGTGATTTTGTGATCGGCTCATCGGAATCCAGTTCTGGAAGTTCCGTTGGGTTCGTATCATCGTTCTTGACTTGTTGACACTAAGTTTGACAAATTTGGAGACCATTGGTTCTGACACATTTTTTGGTGCAAAGTGGACTACACGTGGATCCCACTTTTACCCGAAATTACCGTTTTGCTCCTGTGTCCAAATTGGACGAAAGGAAAGTGCTTTTTAGCTATTTTGCTTATTCTGGGAACGTTGGTGATATTTATTTCAGCATCCGGAGACATTTGTTCTGCGGCCATAGCTTCTGATCCTGTGTATTGGACTTCTGGACAGTACACCTTGCAGCTTCCTTACCAGGCAAGATACCTTGCCAAATTGTTTACAGTATTTTGCATGCTTAGTATATTTCTGTATATTTATTGCATTTTTGTTTATTTATTGTATGTGTAGTTCCTTTCAGTCATTACTATATATTAGATATGTTGACACACACTTGACACTTAGTATCATAGAGGACAATTATTAGGCGTATGGGCTTTTAACCACTCTGGTAAACCGTAGTATATAGTTCGCACTACGGGCGTGTGTCGCGCTGGTCGCTACCGCCGCGGTATGTCAATTTCTGGAGTTTTACTGGTTGCTACCCCCGCGATATGTCGATTTCTGATGTCCATTGACGGGTGTGTGAGTTGTGAGGTAGATCGAGTAGCCTACCCTTGTCCATACGTCGAAAAGTTGTCCTCATTTACATTCATATAGATTGTCTTGTACAGCGTACTTATATATTTTCTACCTATTATGCATGTTCACTGTATTCAAATTGGCTCGCTTTTCTGTATCTTGTTACGTCCCTCTGAGGACCTGGTCCTCTGCCAGGTGTATCTGTTCTTGAGTATTTACAGGAGCACAGATTTGGATGGTTACATATGTTTTGAGGATGTTTTCTCTTCGAGCCCCATGGTCGTTAGCTGGTATTCTTATATTATGATTGTTGTGTTGTACTTTCCCATTCGAGTTGGTAGTGAATTTGTTTCCATCCAACTATCATCCTTAGCTACTTATATTGAGATCTAGTTATATAGATGCTGGTTATTCATTTATATTGATTTTCTGTGGATGAGATTTAGATTATACCCTGTGACTTGTGACATATGTTATACCACTTGTGGATTTGATATTCATATTACAGCGTACGTGTGAATTTGGTTTTCATATATTGGAGTTGCCATATCCATACTGCTGGCATGCTTACGTGTCCTAGTCCTACGTACTTTTGGGACTGGGGCGTGACAACCTGGTCCCTTGCCAGGTATAGACGACCAGGAGTATCCGTAGGAATACGGACCAGGACCTGACGCATTACTTTCTGCCGAGGAGATCTTACCCACTGAGCATCATTGATTATCTCTAGCGATGGATACTTTAGCTGACACTCTTATATCATCACCTTATTCTATATTGGAGATTTTACTCTTCTCTCTCATTTAGTTTTGATATAGTCATTGGTAGTGGATTTGTCTCCACCCGACTATCATTGTTGGATTATTCAGACTCTTTATTCTTGTCTAGTTATTTCCTTTCTGTGACTTGTTGTGTGGATGAGATTAGTATTTCTGTGACTTGTGATAATATAGATACCACATGTGAGTTTTATTCATATTACAACGTACGAGTGTATTATGGTATCCATATATTGGAGTTGTCATATACATACGGCTGGCATGCTTACGTGTTCCTAGTCCTACGTATTTTGGGACTGGGGCGTGACAATACACTTTTGTATCATTCTCCCCATGAACTGTACCATCTTGATGTACTACCAGTACTCAGTGCATGAGTTGTACTGACTGAGCACACTAATTGCTCCTCCCCCTTTCTTCAGTTCATTGGTACCTAATATCAGTGAGTTCTACCTGAGACAATACTCCACTCCATTCCCCATCAATCCACTGCCTACATGTGCTCTAACCCCTCACAACTTCTACTTGCTTAACACCAATCACACCAAGCCAATGGTACATGATACCATATCAGACATTACTCCCTTGATATGCAAACCGAGCACCAAGCCTCTTTCTCACATACACAAGAGCATACATAGATCACCTATACAATACTAATCCCCCTCTTAATCACCCACAGCAAAATAGTTCACTCATCAGACTATATATATATATATATATATATATATATATATATATATATATATATATATATATATATATATATATATAAAATACACATAAACACCTAGAATACACGTAACCAAATGAATATATACTTAGGTACACACACACACACACACACACACACACACACACACACACACACACATATATATATATATATATATATATATATATATATATATATATATATATATATATATATATATATATCAAATGAAATCAAAATATATATAAAAATACTAAAATATAGTAGTAAAATTCCATCAAACACATGTAGTGCATTGCACTCATATCACACTCATTCTATGATACGCTTGCGATACGACCCCCAAACAAATCACCAAATGTATCAAAAATGATACGAGCAAGTATAGAATCATATTTCTAAGCAATATAAAGTTCTAGCTACACCGCTACGTTTCTGTGTCAAAATATGGCATTTGTACACCTCTGTGTCGAAGAAACCCCCCCCCCCAAATCATCCCGTGTCACAAAATATCATGACACGGCCTACTCGTATCCAATTATGGACACGACACTAGTCTCACACAATCAAAATAATGTCAATTTGGTCCAATTTACCTATTGACAAACACATGGTGTACCAATCTCGAATTTTCTCCAAATTGGGCACAAAATACATCATAACATTCCCAATAGGAGTCCCTAGAGGTCAATTCTTCTTTCTATTTGTAGCCCTAGTCCATAGGTGGGTTCCTAATGATTTAATTACAGATTTAGAGTCTAATTAGAAGGAAAAAAATGAATTGTACCTATTGGGAGATAGATTCCCAATGAAAGTCTCACATGAACACAAAGAAGCCTCAACTTATGCAAATTTTTCCAAATTGTAGATCATTGCCTCCTCATTGCCTCTAGAGCCTCCAATGTTGAAGTAGGATGAATTAGGAAGGAATTTGGTAGGGATTTGGTGTATGGATGAAGGAAATTTAGGGAAGAACAATTCTAGATCTAAAATTTTGGAATAAAAAAGAGAGGAGAGAGAGAGAGTCTCCACCCCCTTATGTAGTGGCTGGCCCCTTTCTTCATGTCCAAGAAATGTGAAATGTCCAAAATTTCCTTTGGGGCTTGTCATGAAGAAAAGACTTAAGGAGGAAGCTTCTATTCCTAATGGGTTGGCTAATTAAAACACTAAATTAATGAAATGGCTAAATATTGGGCTTAAGTCTAGTCTTACTTAAATGTGGGCCCATGGCTCAAGTCTAGTCGAGTTAGGTCCACTGACACTAGTCCAAAATATAATATCACATGCCAACAATATTTAAATACTACAATAAATAAATATATAACATGCACCATAAATAAATAATTATGAAATATTATTTAATATAATAATTTTTTTAAATATCAATATTACATTATTACCAATAATAGAAAAAGACAAAAATATTCCTCTCCGGAAAAGCGATAGTGACAGCCTAAGAGGTCTGACCCATGCCGGGTCCGGCCTATCCAAATTCAGGTCGGGCCGGCTTGGCCCACTTGACAGATCTATGGACCATAGTGCTAGTCATTTTCATAAGATCAACCAATCATAATTATAATTAAGCACTTATCTTTCTATATTTTCTAAAATTATATCACGTACTCACAGGCTTGCATTAGTATGACTAACTTAAGGGACTGTTTTGTTGCTTGAAAGTGAAAGAAAGTATGAAAGTGATATTTTGTCCGCTGAAAGTGAAATGCGTATGCTTTTTAGTTTCATGCTAGTTTTTGTCTAGTGAAAATGACTTTCAATGTTTGGATTAGGTAATATATTTGTAACTTATAACTGGTCAAATCATACTTTCGGTGTTTGGATGACTATGAAAGTGGGTAAAATAAAAAATTTATTACAAGAGTAA
The DNA here is from genome assembly GCA_036927795.1 of Iris macrosiphon. Classification (NCBI taxonomy): domain Eukaryota; kingdom Viridiplantae; phylum Streptophyta; class Magnoliopsida; order Asparagales; family Iridaceae; genus Iris; species Iris macrosiphon. The sequence continues at coordinate 166,957 of JAYESA010000496.1, forward strand.
CAAAATTAAATAATAGCACACACTGTGTACAGGAAAAAAAGTGTTTATGTTAAATAATTAACTAATTAACAAATATTGTACATAAAATAGTACTTATAACTAACAAGATAGAAGTGGGTAAAAATAAATAATTAACACATTGCATCAAAAAAAATATTTATAACTTAAAAAAACATCAACTGTATTTAAAAAAAATAAGTTTCAACCCACTGTCTTTAAAAAAAATGCAGATATGAAAGTGAAATTTTAATGCTTAGATCAACCAACAGGAACTGTAAACGGAGAAAAACAAGTTTCTGACCACTTTCTTATCGACACTTTTACGGCTGATCCAAACACCCGAACTCTCCAACACATAATTCTATATAAAAATACCACCACTTTCATCCCAGTTCATCCCAACCAAACATCCCCTAAGTAGTACCACGAGTTCATACTATTTACGAAAACTGACATGCATGAACCACC